>JAWDJD010000015.1:11117500-11385000 GCA_035047305.1 Bradypodion pumilum
AGAAACTTTTAGAGACACAAAATGTTCAGTACTTGATTACGGCATGCAAAGTTGCAGCGTCCAAATGTTCCCGCTCACACCTTGCTCAGGATGATGCCAGTAATTAACTTGCGCTGATTGCTCTGCTTGGCAGCTAACGATTGCCAGAAGCAAGTTTTTGTGTAACGGCCCTTGCTTATGGCTGCCAATAAACAGAATAGAGAAGGCAACCGTCATAACGTCCGGCTGATCCAGTTTCCCAACCATTCAGGGACTCATGGAAAAATGCTTAGCCCGCATAATTTATTGCAGTCATAAACACAGCCTTTAAAACAACACCCAACACAATTATGCAAGTATTTTTCATAACACTCGGCTTTCTGTATATGCATAAAGTTGGCCTTGTTTACATTTTTTTAGCGATCCAGTTAAGCTACAACTCCGTCCCAAAGTCCGTCTCATAAGAATGGCTTATTATGGCCATTTCTACTATTTGCTCAGTGTACGGATTCCCTCCCACCACAAATTAGTTTGTTTTCCCCTCTCTGTCTTCCGTCTGCAATTACAGACAGTGTCTCACTCCCCCAAATCCGTTGCATAAATTAATCTGTTGCACAATTTAATTATCGAGTGGGCTTAGTTCTTTGGGCTTTTGTCTCTCTGTCTGATAATTGTGTTCATCATGCCTCTCTCTCTAATTTTATAAACAAGTGAGAACGGGCCTTTTTCTTTGGGGGTGGGCGAAGCCTTTTGTATGAATGACTATATGGACTCTTGGTTCAATCCAGAAGACATGATTGTATTTATCACAGAAATCTCACAGGGTGGTGGTGGTGGTGGTAGCGATGTTAGTTGGCCACAGCAAAACAAATAAGAAGTCTTCTAAGACTCAAGTGGCTAAGATGCTGACTTGGCAGGTCAGCAGTTCGATTCCCAAGTACCGCAGGACGGAATGAGCTCCCGTCTCTGCCCCAGCTCCTGCCAACCTAGCAGTTTGAAAGCAAGAAATTGCAAGTAGGGATCACTTTGGTGGGAAGGTAAACAGTGCTCCGTGCGCTCCGGTGTCTAGTCATGCCTGCCACATAACCACGGAAACGTCCACGGAAGCAGAGCTGGCTCGTCAGCTGTGAAACAGGGATGAGCACTGAACCCTAGAGTCAGATATGACTGGCTTTCGAGCAAGGGTGACCTTTACCTTTACCTTTACACATCTTTTAAAACGTAAACAAAATTTTACTGAGCATAATGTTTCATAGACTGGATCCCATGTAATCAAAAGCAATTTTTATGTTCTTAACCAGGACCAAGTTAAGCACTTTAACTTAAGGGAAACAGTCTACAGCTCCGTTGGAAAAAAAAGCAATACACAATTTAAAAGCAACATTTCTTCCAGATAAAGCAACACATCACACAGAGCGCGATCATTGTAACGAGCAGCACTGTGCCTTCCTAACACATAAACCTCAAGTCGGATGAATTAGTGCCTAGTAAAGCAGTATATAGTTTACATTTTGTTATGTCAATCACCGGTAGCATCTTGAGGCTCTTTAAGGCAAAGCGAGCCAAAACCGCAACATACAAGAAGGGCTCTAAATCATTCCACACGGAGAGCATGAGAGAAGAGGTAAGCACGGAGAGCATGAGAGAAGAGGTAAGCAACAACAACCAAGAAAGTAAAAAGTGTTCATGTGGAAAGGGAATCTCCTGAAATGAATGAGCCACTGGATTTCATCAGAAGCAGGTTTTGAGCTCCCTGGAAACAATTTTCCCTCCACAGGAACGTCATGTATGTAGAGCCGTGCATGTGTTCTCTGACAACTCACTAGAACAGGGATTCTCAACCTTTCAAAGCCGGGGGCCAGGTCACGTTCCCTCGGACAGCTTCAGGGGCTGCACATCCTCCACCACATGGCACATCCTGGTTCAGTGGAGGCGGTGGGGGGCACATGAAATGGTGCTGTGGGCCACATGTAGCCCGCTGGCCACAGGTGGAGAATCCCTGCGCTAGAACAAGACGACATCCCACAGAGAGAGCTTGGTTGACTGACATGTGCGTGACACTCGTCGTAGTCACTCCAGCCTTTACAGCCAATGCCAAGGAATAACGTCAATTTACAACCCAGATTATTGGAATTAGAAAGCAGATTCCATGTTTATCCTGGAATGACAACAAAGGTTGGAACAACCAGCTGAAACGCCACGTGTTTCAGAGAAGAATGTGTTCCCAGAAGGATTCAATCCTAGCAGATGTGGCAGGGAAGTGCCTGTTTTTTCCTTGGCAGGTCTTTGTTGTTGCTGGCCATGGTCTGAAACTTGTCGCTGTAGGGATTTAATTCTCACTTAATTCTCTTTTTTAATGTAAGACCAAGAAACTGTAAAAATTCCTCACTGTTTGTGTGAGTGGCAGATTTTTTCCACTGCCCTTGTCTTCTTTGCAAAAACCGCTCCTTTGCTTCAACGCCCGTTGCTTTCTCACACAACATTTATGTACCACTTTCAAGTATTAGAAGCAGTCGATGGGTTGCTTGCATCCTTTTACGCAATCACTAGTCTTTCCGTGCTTTCTACCCGAGAGTGTGCTTTCAATGGGAAAAGGACACTAGTTTTTGTGCAGATACATTTTGTGCAAATGGTAAGAAAACAATGTAACTCTTTAGCTTCCTGTAGCACTGAAAAGAGGAAAGTCTCGCAGGGCTACAAAATATCTCAAGACCTCTTGTGGTGTCAAAACAAAATCAATGAGAACGAAAAGTTTAGCAACTATTTTTTCCACATCCTTAGGAAGAAACGGAAGCATGATGTTAATTAAGATTCTCTCGAAAGGTCTAGTGACACAATTATAAATTAACTTGTAGCTCATAATCCAACAATATCTCTGGGCCGTAACCTTTCCCCATATACTGTGATATTGATGCTTTTTGATACTTATATTGTGATGTTGTGGTGATGATATGCTATGTTTTTTTTTGTGATACTATGCAACCTGTTATTAGCTTTGCATTTCGTTATTGTTGATTATATCATTTGTTCTGTAATTGTATTTTATTGTATTTACTATACTGTACTGCAGTGGCTCAAGTCGCTAAGATGCTGACTGGGAAGCGGAAGGTCAGCAGTTCGATTCCCGAGTACTGCAGGACGGAAATGAGCTCCCGTCTTCATCCCAGCTCCTGCCAACCTAGGAGTTTGAAAGCAAGAAATTGCAAGTAGATAAATAGGGACCCCTTTGGTGGGAAGGTAAACAGCGTTCCGTGCGCCCCGGTGTCTAGTCATGCCTGCCACATGACCACGGAAATGTCTGCAGAAGCAGACAGCGCTGGCTCTTCGGCTTAGAAACAGAGATGAGCACTGCACCCTAGAGTCGGATACGACTGGCTTTCAAGCAAGGGAAACCTTTACCTTTACCTTTACTGTGACACTCTGTCGGTATATAAATTAAAATGATATGGCTTGTTCAGGATATGGGCCACACAACCGATTGTATTCTTCTGGCTCCTTTTCGAAGGCCACCATCCTCCAGCTGAGAGGGGGAAACGTGATTTTGCTATTTTTCTTCTTTCTTTCCAATGTTGGAACTGAGGCAGAGGCGGACAGCAAGGGCGCTTGAGTATCCACAGAACTACCTGATAATGCAAGCCACATAAATTCAAAATAAATCCCTGCCCAAGGCACAGCGCAGACCACGGCTGTTTTAGATGAACGGGCAAAGCAGCTTGGAGGAGAGGCAAAGGTGGGAAAGGCTTACTGTTCCATGGTTGGGATTAAACACCCTGGGCAGGTGCGGTTTTTGTTACCGCTTTGCATAATAGGTTTGGAGATGTGTTGCTTTTCCGGGCATTTTATTTTTCCAGTTGTCTGTTTTTGGTTTTTAAACCAAGTTGGGAGAAAGCAAACAGAAATGCCGGGGGCAGGCGCAGACATAAGTTTCTATTAGTAGTAACAACTTCTGAAAGGTAGACATGCCAAATTCCAGCATCCCTAACTTGACCAAGTCCGAACAACCTCAACAATATTTAGCATCCATATGTGATATTGCACTTCTGCAATCCACAGTGGCTAACAGAGCAGTCTGCAACCTCAAATATATCTTGCAAGACTTCAAGATACAACAAAAATCTTGGCTATTTTAATGACATTTGTTTGAAAGCCTGGTGTGCCCCCCTCTTCTCATGTGCAAATTTGGAGTATAAGATACTAGATTGCAATCTAGCCATTCTTTTTGTGCTGTGATACCATGTTTCTGCAGTGGCTCAAGTGGCTAAGACGCTGACTGGGAAGTGGAAGGTCACCAGTTCGATTGTCGAGTACTGCAGGACAGAAATGAGCTCCCGTCTTTGTCCCAGCTCCTGCCAACCTAGCAGTTAGAAAGCAAGAAATGGCAAGTAGATAAATAGGGACCACTTCGGTGGGAAGGTAACCGCGTTCCGTGCGCTCTGGTTCTAGTCATGCCTGCCACATGACCACGGAAATGTGTGCAGAAGCAGACAGCGCTGGTTTTTCGGCTGAGAGATGAGCACTGCACCCTAGAGTCAGATACAACTGGCTTTCGAGCAAGGGAAACCTTTACCTTTACCATTTTTTTATCTTGTCAGGTTTTCCTGCTATGGTCATAGAGTAGACCCTACTGCCAGCAACTCAATGCCAAGTGTCATAAGAACATAAAAAGAGCCTATGCTGGAACAGGCCACAGGAGCCCATGATCCAGTCCAGCATTCTGTCTCACACAGTGGCTCACCATGTGCTTCAGGGTATTATTCCCAAGGAGATGCCTTCACCTGCTTAGGATTCCCTGGAAATGGCATTGAGAGATATCCTGCCTATCTCTCCAACCCCGAGGTTGTCCTCCATGAACTTGTCTAATCCTTTCTTAAAGCTGTCAAGAGTGACAGCTGTCACCACTTCTTCTGGCAGGGAGTTCCATAGACCAGGGATCCTCTGTGTGAAAAAGTACTTTCTCTTATTTGTTTGAGAACTAGTACCCAAAAGTTTCATGGAGTGCCCCCTAGTTCTAGTGTTATGCGATAGGGAAAACAGTTTTTCCTTATCTACTTTGTCCACACCGTGCATGATTTTATAAACTTCAATCAGGCCACCTCTTAGACACCGTCGTCCAACCGTTGCAGCCTCAGATGGTAAGGAAGGTGTTCCAGTCCCCTAATCATTTTGGTTGCCCTCCTCTGCACTTTCTCCAGCTCCATAATATCCTTCTGGAGGTATGGCGACCAGAACTGTGCGCAGTATTCCAGATGGGGCCTCACCATAGATTTATAAAGAGGCAAAATGACACTTGCTGACAGTTAACTAACCTGACCACCCTGAGGACTAACAGCTTTAGGTGATGAAGTCCATAGGGAAGGGTGATGGTCCCCAAGTGGATTAAATCCCCTTTGAATCATCTCAATGGTGGGCAGTATCTTCATCTATCCTGGCCTGGGGCTGAGGAAGACTTGTGTGTGTCAAAAGAGCTCAAGACCAGAAAGTGACTCATGGAACTGGATCAGTGGGTACTAAGGGTGTCACTCTGCAATGCAGAAGGCAAATGATGGAAGGCCACGGCTTTATATTCCCAAGACAATCTTCATGGCCATGACGATCGCCAATATCTGGAACCGGATATAGCACAAGAAGAAGATACCCTGTCAGAATCAACTTACAGCATCCCTAACAGGGCTTTCAAGAATAAATGAGGTATTTAAGGAGCGGCTCTAATTAGACCTGCTCCAGCGAGTTTGCATTGGCAGAGCTGGGATTCGAACTCTGGTTTCCTGAGCCAAAAGGTCCGTCAGTCGATCCACTGGGTGGCCCAATCTAGCCACACAAGAGCAAACCTTGGTTTTGCAAGTCCGGATGGGAAGCAACCGGATAGTCTTTGGTTTTTCTTCTCAATACCAATCATCCTTTCCAGATGATGGCTTGGGTGTCCTCAAGTAAGCAGGTGTCGTCCTTCTTAACATCTCTCCACAATATGTCTTGCGTGGCTTCTCTGGACTCAAAGCGAGCTTGGGAAGAAGGACAAGCGGAGATGCCTATAGGGAAAGTGCCGTCCTCTAAGCCTTGCTAAGAACCTGATCAGACGCTTTGTCCAGCCTAAGCAACCTAAGTCCAAGGCGGTCCTCCTTTCGGGTAGCGACAGCTTCCTACATTATGTCCCCCTTTCCCCTCTTTCTCTTTTCTGCCACCTCCACACACACACACACACACACACACACAATCCAAGCTTCCAAGTGCGCTCGGTTTGGAGCAGCAGTGTGGAAAAACGTGTGGGTGCTTTTCAGAAGTGTTACTTCTATTAAAAGAAATCAAGTTTTCAAACCTGGCGTCAGGCAGTGGGTCGAGTTGCCAAAAAAGAAGGGGGGAAAGGAACATACAAAAGAGCGGAGAGGATCCAGATCGAGATCTACCCGGAAAAGCTGTGGTTGAACCCTACTATTTCGAGTTATTTGAGTGAAGAAGGCAGGACCGGCTTTCGGAAGGACAAAATAAAATAAATTAATGAGGGGACTAGGAACAAGTAATAACTATAGCAGGGATTCTCAACCTGCGGCCCGGGGGGCAGATGCAGCCCACATCACCATTTCATGTGCGTCCCTCCACCACACCAGGAAGTGCCATGTGGTGGAGGAAGGGCAAAATGGCCATCTGGCCCCCGAAGCGGTTTGAGGGAGCGTGACCCAATGGCCCCCAGTTTAAAAAGGTTGAGAACTCCTGGTTTATAGTAATGGTGAAGTTTTATTAGTAATTGATCAGGGAGAAAAAAAAGAGGTGCTGTTTCATTTTAGAAGAGGTAAATTTCTGCCCCGTCGTAGTGGAAAGAAAGAAGGGGGAGACATCAATAGACAATGGCAAGCTGGTGGTAAAGATAAAGGTTGTATCCAACTCTAGGGTTCAGTGCTCATCTCTGTTTATAGCCAAAGAGCCAGTGCTGTCTGCGTCTGCAGACGTTTCCATGGACAAGTGGCAGGCATGGCTAGACACCAGAGCGCACAGACCACAGTTTACCTTCCAACTAAAGTGGTCCCTATTTATCTACTTGCAATATCTTGCTTTTGAACTGCTAGGTTGGCAGGAGGTGGGGACAGAGATGGGAGCTCACTCCATCATGCAGTACTCGGGAATCCAACTCCGACTTTCCGGTCAGCGAGTTCAGCATCTTAATCACTTGAGCTACCGCAGTCCAGGATGGTATTTTAAGCACAGGTAAATCCACCCCCACCTTTTGTGCTGGTCAGCATTTCAAGCATTTAATGCCCTTATCTGAATATCCACAGAGATCTGTCGACTTTATTTAGATACCTATGACATTGCTTTCATCCTAACTGGCGCTAACTGAAGTACCAGGTGGGGTGGGGTGGTTGTGGGGAAGAGAGACCTATGCAACTCAGAAGTCTGCACCTGTATCTTGATAACATCATTTGTTCAACAGAAGAAAACATTTTAATGTCCAATCCCTCTCCTGTGATCAAAGCTGAAACCTTCAGCACACAAAACAATTGATGCACCAACAAGACTTGGCACTGCTGAGAAACTGCTATATGTTTTTATTTATATCCACACACATACAGTGTGTGTGTGTGTGTGTGTGTATCTATCTATCTATCTATCTATCTATCTATCTATCTATATATATATATATATATATATATATATCTATATCTATATCTATATCTATATCTATATCTATATCTATATATATATATATATATATATATATATATATATATATATATATATATATATATATATATATATATATATATATATATATATATATATATATATATATATATATATATATATATATATATATAAATGCTAGGCAGCTGGTTATTCTTAATTTTCAAACCCACAATAGCACAGAAATCTCCCATGGCAATAGGATAAGTTTCAGCAAAAACAGGGACTGTGGTGGCTCAAGTGGTTAAGACACTGAACTCACTGACTGGAAGGTTGGAGTTTGATTTCCGGGTACTGCATGATGGAGTGAGCTCCCATCTCTGTCCTCAGCTCCTGCCAACCTAGCAGTTTGAAAGCAAGACATTGCAAGGAGATCAATAGGGACCACTTTGGTGGGAAAGCAAGGTAACAGCGTGCTGTGCTCTCCGCTGTCTAGTCATGCCTGCCACATGTCCACGGAAACATCTGCAGACACACATAGTGCTGGCTCTTTGGCTATAGAGATGAGCACTGAATCCTAGAGTTGGATATGACTGGCTTTCGAGCAAAGGCGACCTTTACAGGGAAAACAACTCACACACATACTAATTCATTTTCAATCCATCAAATCAATATATTAATCAATATACTGACTGCCGATTAAGCCTGCCATATGCCAGATATCCAAGAGTAGATCTGTTATTCTCAGCAATTTTTAGATCCCATCCTGGTCACAAATGATGCTTTTTCTTAGAGATTTTGTTAGATATGTTTATATCCTGCCTTCCCTCAAATAAGCTCAAGGCGACGTAAATGGGTCTTCATCGCCAGTAAAGTACATAACTATTTCTTAGGGAAACTTGGTTATCCATGCTTCAACTCCCAGAAGTCCGAGACAGGGAAGCCAATGGCTATCGATTATGAGAACTGTGGCTGAAACATCTGGAAGGCCGACCGTTCTCCAGCACTGAGTTAAAGGGACAGCGGTTATTTCTTTTATTCGTTTATTTGACGTATGCACAATTCTGTTAATTAATAACTGGGAATGGGCTCCAGCTTGCTCTTTTCCTATGGGCCTGGCTAGAAAGAAAAGGTCTGTTTCAGTAGCTTAAGAACTCTGTGCAACACAAAAGTTTGCAAATTCAACAGCAATCAAAAGCTGTTTCTGCCAGTTAAGGCAAAAATCAATGCCAAGACAGCCAGAGTTTTCAAAGATAACAAAGACCACATGTTGGAAACAATCCCATCTTTTTCTGTAGACCAAAGGCCAGCCAGAGTCCACCACTCACAGTGATCTTTTCGAGTGAGCGCACAAACAAAGCAACTGGATAATTTTCTCCTTGGGAAAAGTCCCATTGTATGTTTAGGAGAGTTTATACCTTCTGTCAAACTGGTTTTTCTGACAAACAAAGTCTATGACAGGCCGCCGTGTTGTGAACATATCCACAACCTGCCCCAAAGTAGTCACTAACTAGGGAGCAACAGAGAGGATCTGCTAAACCAGCGATGGCTAACCTTGACACTCCAGGTGTTCTTGGACTTCAGTTACTAGAAACTCAAGTCAGCAGTCCTGCTGATCAGGGCTTCTGGGAATTGAAGTCCAAGAACACCTGGAGTGCCAAGGTTCGCTATCACTGTCCTAAGCCAACTTTCCTTGCTCAACACGATCCACACCAGGGTCTCTGAACATATGTAAAGTCCCATTTTTGGGACATTTCCTTCTCCTCTTCCTTCCTTCTATCTCATGCCTTACATTTTGGACAGCGAGCCAGAAACCTGGGACTATCTTATGACTCATAAGTCATTCAGAGAGCCTCTTTTGGCTGAAGGGTAGTGAACAGATGCAGTCAATAAATAAATAATAAAGAAGCAGTCAGATTAGACTCGTGAGAAAAGATAATAATGCTGGGAACAGTCAAAGATGGCAGGGAAAGAGGAAGACTATGCACAAAATGGATTAACACCACCACCACCACCCTCCCCCAGGAAGCCACAAGCTTGAGTTTGCAAGACCTGAGCAGGGACCTCAATGACAGATGGCCACTAATTGATTGGATCACCAGAAGTCAGATACTGTACGTCAAGGACATAACAACAATGGTTATGTTAGTTTTGTTTCAGGACAACAAAAGAAAAAAAACCTAGGTAATTTCAGAATTCAGGTTCATTGTTATTATCCAGTAAAATTCACATATATATATATATATATATATATATATATATATATATATATATATATATATATATATATATATATATATATATATATATATATATATATATATATATATATATATATATATATATATATATATATATATATATATATATATATATATATATATATGTGTGTGTGTGTGTGTGTGTGTGTGTGTGTGTGTGTGTGTGTGTGTGTGTGTGTGTGTGTGTGTGTGTGTGTGTGTGTGTGTGTGTGTGTGTGTGTGTGCATGCCCTAGTTGCATGTACAGCATGATCCTAACCATTGCAAATTACAGTATTTATTTGTTTAACTGTGGCACTGCGTCTCATCTATTAAAGTTTTGATCCACTTGCGTTGTGGACACTAGATTTTTTGGATAATTTTTATTTTAGAATAAGCATATTTGCTAGTGCATGTATTTTTAAAAAAACAGAAGGAAGACTTTTCTGTAAAATCAATTACCACTATGGGTGCTAATTTGGAAGAACATTTTATCAGACAGAGTGGGTGCGGTGTTAGGAGGATAGCTCGACCAACGAGGACTCGGGAGACGTGGGTTCAAATCCCTGCACATCCAAGAGATAAAAATTAACAGAATGAGAGTGGAACCAGCTTTCTTTGAAGCTTTGTACCAGACTGAAGCAAAATCTGGGGCAGGCCATCCCAAAGGGAAAAGAAAGAAGCTACCAGCAGATTAAAAAAAAACTGGAAGAAAAATCTTCCTCTCTTTTAAAATTCAGTACTGTGGACTGTGGTGGCTTAGTGGTTAAGATGCTGAACTTGATGACCAGAAGGTTGACAGGTCAGCAGTTTGAGAGCCGAGTGCTGCATGACAGAGTGAGCTCCCATCTTCTGTCCCAGTTACTGCCAACTTAGTAGTTCAAAAGTAAGAAATGGCAAGGAGATAAATAGGGACCCCTTTGGCAGGAAAGGTAACAGCGTTCTGGTGTCTAGTCACGCCTGCCACATGCTCATGGAAATGTCTTCAGACGCAGACAGCACTGCCTCTTTGGCTATTAAACAGGGATGAGCACTGAATCCTAGAGTCGGATACAACCTTTACCTTTACCACCAGCCTGCCATTGTCTACTGATGTCTCCCCCCTTCTTTCTTTCCACTATCTTCCCCAATGGCTACTCCAAACCTGAGTTTTAATGATTAACAACTATCAGGAGACAGCAAACCCAGGAAGATAGAAGACTAGAGAAGCATAATCAAAGTGTGAACACTTGCAGTTACTAAGGTCTAAGTAAAGAACTGCCGCCCAATTTGGAACGGCGGCTTGGATAGATAGAGCACAGAGTGTTCAGAGAGACATCAAGGAGGATGCATGCTCCAATTTTGGGGAAATCAGGTCAGCCCAAGAGACAATCTGACGTTCCTTGCCAAATGCACAGAAGCTGAATTTTGATAGCTGGGGGTTGAGAGATAACAAGATATGTTTGTGCCCAACTTCTCGCTCTCATTTTTACTTAAACAGGCAAGACCTGTCAAACCTACTGAAAACAGTGAAGGTACTGCACCATTTCTCATTCCCACTGGAAATAACCTTGTGACGAATTCGCCTCTGTGCTGAAGAAAGCACATCTGATTTCAGCAGCGCACGAAGAATTGGAAGTTGTCGCTCTTTTACAAACCCAGCTTTCACCTCTTATCCTCCACTGTCACTTTTCTCCCCCTGGGAATATCCATCCATCCATGGCAAGAATCATCCCTGGGTAAAATTATTCTTTTAAAATAAAATAAAATACTGTGTCTCAAAACAAGAGGACCAAAACCCTAACAGATGAGACAATATCCACAGTTAGAGAAAACAAACATAGAGTGTAATTCTGAATGATTAGGACCATTTATGCAAACAACATTTATGTGGACTCATGAGTAAGACTGGATTCTTTCCAGTGTTGGATACAGTAATTTAACCAGGTAAAAAAGGTAAGCAATCTTTCCACAAAAAGCAACTCCAGTCAGACGGCAAAAGCAGCGTAGGAAGAGGCCAGTGTGATTCTGTGTCCCAAAGAAAATAGCTTGAGGAAGAGTTCTGTGTTATCTTAACGGCTGCACACGATACCGCCCTATTGAAATGTATACAGAAACCACTGCATATGTCCCATATCCGCAAATTCCTGAAATGATTTTACAAAAGGAAGAGAAAGCAACTTGGGTTTGATTCCTCCCACACGAGGAACAAATATGAATTAAGACAAAAAGTAATCCACATAGTGTTATTAATTCTGACAGTACACACTAGAGGATATTATGGTGCAAATGAATAATCCATGTCTCAAGAACATCCTTGGGGGTATCTTACTTTCCTTGCAACCCTCAACCCCTCCCAAAAAAAATCCCAACAACTCAGGAGCACATATTCTGTTTACAACACTGATTCTACTTTCCCAAGTTGCAAATCTAGTATCTTATGCTCACTTAGGAACCATGCGTGCATTGCTCTCACCCACCGCAATCCACTGGTTTCCCTGTTCTCCATCCAAACTGGTCCAGTAGCAACCCCTTTACAGAGGTGCCTTCTAATCCAAATAGCCCACAACTCCCTCACACAGTTTTATGAAGTAATTCTCCACCTTTCCACAGTGGGAGTCCCACATTTTATCATGCACCCCACACGCATGCACTGATTACTCACTCTCTTTCTGTTCCCCTCCTTCGTGCCCTGCAGAAAACAGCTCTGCTCTTTAGACTTCCTGAACTGCCTGCAATTTACCTCTTGGAACAGACAACCTACTGGCACTTGGAGGGGTTGGGAGGGTAGAAAAGGATGTGCATCCCCCTAGGGCAGCTTTATCCATACTCCTGCCTCTGATAACCCACTCCACACCTTTCCCACAGTCCCTCTTCTGCGCCATAGAATCATAGAGTTGAATGGGGGTCTGTGAGGTCACTGAGTCCAACCCAATGCTCAGTGTAGAGAATCCGAATCAAAGCAGATCTGACAGATGTGGTGGCCCAATTCTCTCTTGAATGCTCCCATTGCTGGAGCGCTTACCACCTCTCGAGCCAGTTGGTTCCATTGTTGTACCACTCGAACAGTTAAGACGTTTTTCCTGATATTCAGCCTATATCTGGCGTTAACTTAGGTTTGAGCCCATTATGACGCATCCTGCACTCTGGGATGATGAAGAACAGATCCTTCCCTTCCTCTTTATGACTATCTTTCAGGTCTTTGAAGAGTGCTATCATCCTCTCCCCTCCCCCTCCTTTTCTCAAGGCTAAACATGCACAGTTCCTTCAGCCTTTCCTCCCAGAGTTTCCAGTCCTCTGATCATCCTTCTTGCCCTTCTCTGGACCTGACCTAATTTGTTGGCATCCTTCTTAAAGTGTGGTGGCCAGAAATGGGCACAGGACTCTAGATGTGGTCTAACCAGAGCTGAATAGAGGTGGTGGTGGTGGGGAGTGTTAGACCTCACCGGTTTGGGAGACTGAAACCCATCCCAAATGCCACCTTCCAGCCCAGATCCCTTTGACTCCCTCCCTCCCCTTCCCAAAATCACTGGTGACCTCAGATCTCCTTTCTAGCTGGTCCTGCCAGCCTGGATAGCACCCCATCCCCCACACCCTAACCCTTGCACCTTACTGCCACTGTTGCAGGAGGAGAGGCAGCAGCCTTTCTACCCTTGTGACCCTCTCCCTCCCCAATCACCCCCTCCACCCTAATAATAATACGACCCCAGATCTTCAATGAGAGCAGCGTCCTTGATGTGTGAGCATGCAGAATGAAAACCTCAAGAGACCCTGCTTTGGGAGGGGTGTGTGTGTGTGTGTGAACCCCACAGCCTCGCCTAATGCTGCGCTCTCCTCCCCTTCCCCAAAGCCAAAGGCAACCCCCCCCCCAGGCCACAGGATCGAGCCCCTTCCCCTCTTGATTTCCATTTGCAACACCGCCCCCCTTCCATCTTGAACGCTTCCCCCTTTGCAAAATGCACCGCCCCGCCTTCCTCCAGCCCATAATACTCTCCCCGAGCCTTGCATCCAAGGCTCCTTGCCGGGTATTAAGGGGGTGGGTGGGTGGGGTGGGGGTCCTTACCCGCCTCCGAGCAGCCCCCAGCCCCGTCCCGGCTCCGTCCGGCTTTTGCAGCTCCGCAGCAAGCAGCTTTCGGGGGGCTCCGGGGCCACGTGACAGCGGCCGGCACCCCCATTGGCTGTCCCCGGACCAGGGCTGCCGGGCAACGATGAGCCCGCCCTCCTCCCTCCTTTCCCTGCACCTGAGAGCGAGAGAGAGGCAAAGCCGCCTTACGCCACCGGCGTAGCCCGTTACGTCGTTGGCGTGGCGCAGGCTGAATCAACCCCCACCCACCCCTTTCCCGTAGCTTACGTCGCCTCGGGTTAACGCAGTTAGCGTAAATAACCCACACACGTCCCTTAACCTACCTGTCCGCCCTTCCCAAGCAAGTTACGTAGCTATCAACTTTACCGCCGATGCCTCTTACCTTTCGGGGAGGGGACGCCTCCTGCGCAGGCTTTACGGAAACTCCATAACTGAAAGCAACCGAATTGTCGCGGCAGGGGAGAGATTTCTGTCCTTCTTTTCCCTCCGCCGTCCATAAATTACCGAACAAACCTCCCGAAAGCGCCTTCACCTGAGGCGAGGGGGGGGGGGGTTGTCGCCCTTTACGCCAATTGCGTTAGAGCCTAGGCGTTTTCGCGGCCGTGTGGTCCTTGCGCAGAATGTGTAAAGCCGGGTAGAGAATACCGGGAGTGTCTTTCTCCTCAGAAAGCTTAATTATTGGGAAGGGAGAAGGAGCTGAGAGGCTGTGAGGGGGAGAAACGGGGCCGGTGGGGTTGGGAGAGGGAAGAAATTAATTTATATAAATAAATTAAAGTGGGGGTAAGGAGAGGCTGAGGTAAAATGGCCCGATAGGTGTAGAGAGAGGAGAGGCTGAGTGAGGTGGCGGGAAAAAGAGGCTGAGGTAAAATTAATATGGCCTAAATAAGGGAGTCCCTGAGGTAAAAAGAGTTTAAAATCCTGAGGTACAAAAAAGTGGAGTGGAATGGACAGGTGGGGAGAAAATAGAGATATAAAATAATATTTTAAAGCCCCGTGGTGGTATAAAATCTAAGTTATACCTTCTCACCTCACACCGCCATCACCCGTATTATTTTGTTTATTTTTGTTCAATTGGAAGATAGCCCAATATTTTATGTTTTTAATCTGTGTAACACCCCTCTCTAGTTACTGTGTAACACCCCTCTCTAGTTACTGTGTAACACCCCTCTCTAGTTACTGTGATAGATAAATAGGTAGTGCGGCTGCATACAAGTTGAAATATAATAATAATAATATTAATATTAATAATAATTAATAATAATAATAAATCAAAATAGATAGATGAAATCAAGATGGATGGATAGGTTTAAAGGCTACTGAATTAAAGCCTTCACCTCAGACTACTGAATTAAAGCAGGAATACTGAGGTGAAAAAGAGAGAGATGTAAAAAGGGCTGAAAATTTAGTGGCTGTTGAATGAAGCCAGGCACAAAGAGATTATGGGAAGAAGTGAATAATATGTAAATATGAAAATGTCAGTAATATATAGATATAGATATCTGAGATAGAAAATGTAGGCAGCACAAGTTGAGGTGAAATTTTGGGCCTGTGGAGGAAATCCTGAGGGAAAATAGAAGTTTGCTGAGGTAAATAATGTAAATGGGAGCAAATGGAGGAATGCTAAACAGGACAGGAGGAAAAAATATAAAATGGTCTGAAACTGGAGCATGGTGATATGAGGCTGAGGAGGGATCCAAAGCAAAAAAGTGGGAGGGTGTTTTTATAGGTTTATTTTAAATTTTTGCACCTTGTCTTTCTCCTCAAGAGGAGACACTAAAGGGCCCACCAAAAATGTGCAATAAATAGGAAAGTGAGGAAACAGTTACTGGCGTGGAAAAGAAGGCTGTGCAGTAAAAATGGCTGGCCCGAGGTTAAGCAAAATAATGAGAGATTTTAAAAAAATGGGAAGTGGGGGTAAACAGAGTTGTTAGGCTAAAAAGAATTTTTTTAAAAAAGAATTGAGGACACGGAGTAAGAAATCTACACAAGCCTGGTGTGTGACAAGCAATATGTTTTTTTAAAAACCGTGCAAGTGTGCAAACCTTAGAGTTCAACAGACTGCTTTGTGAGCCTTGCTGCTATAAAAAAAGAAGTGCCACAAAAGTGGTACTTTCGCAGCTAGAAATTGGTTCGGAACTAAGAACTCATTAGTTGACTGCTTTAAAAGGCAGGGGAAAATGATAAATT
Source organism: Bradypodion pumilum (assembly GCA_035047305.1). Lineage (NCBI taxonomy): Eukaryota > Metazoa > Chordata > Lepidosauria > Squamata > Chamaeleonidae > Bradypodion > Bradypodion pumilum. The sequence continues at coordinate 11,133,583 of JAWDJD010000015.1, forward strand.
AATTAATAAAAAAGAAATGAGGATAGGTGTGAGAAACATGGATACTATTCCTATTGCTGATCTCCTAGCCAAAATATATAATCTTTCCCTCAAATCAGGCTTTGTGCCTGATGACTGGAAGGTAGCGAATGTAACACCAATTTTCAAAAAAGGATCCAGGGGTGATCCAGGAAATTACCGACCTGTCAGTTTGACATGTGTCCCAGGTAAAGTGATGGAAACCATCCTAAAAGATAGAATTAATAGGCACATAGAAGAGAAGGCGCTGCTAAAGGAGAGCCAACATGGCTTTTGCAAGGGCAAATCATGCCTCACTAATCTGTTGGAATTTTTTGAGAGTGTCAACAAGCATGTGGATAAGGGGGATCCAGTTGACATTGTTTATCTGGACTTTCAGAAGGCTTTTGACAAGGTCCCACACCAAAGGCTCTTGAATAAACTTACCAGTCATGGAATAAAGGGACAGGTCTTGTCCTGGATCAGCAACTGGCTAAGGGACAGGAAACAGAGGGTAGCACTAAATGGACACTTCTCCAAGTGGAGGGAAGTAAAGAGTGGGGTCCCCCAAGGTTCAGTACTGGGACCCCTGCTTTCAACCTCTTCATAAATGATCTAGAGGTAGGAGTAAAAAGCAAGGTAGCCAAATTTGCTGACGACACTAAATTATACAGGGTAGTGAAAACTGTAAGAGATTGTGAGGAGCTCCAGAGGGATCTCTCGACACTGGGGGAGTGGGCAAAACAGTGGCAAATGAGTTTCAACATTAGTAAGTGCAGAGTGATGCATGTTGGGGCAAAGAACCCCAATTACATTTATAAACTGATGGGGTCTGAACTCTCTGCGACAAACCAGGAAAAAGACCTTGGTGTCCTGGTGGACAACTCAATGAAGGTGTCAACCCAATGTGCCTCAGCAGTGAAAAAAGCAAACTCAATGCTAGGGATCATTAGGAAGGGTATAGAAAATAAGTCAGCAAGTGTCATTTTGCCTCTTTATAAATCTATGGTGAGGCCCCATCTGGAATACTGTGTACAGTTCTGGTCGCCATACCTCCAGAAGGATATTATGGAGTTGGAGAAAGTACAGAGGAGGGCAACCAGAATGATTAGGGGACTGGAACACCTTCCTTACCATCTGAGGCTGCAACGGTTGGGCCTTTTCACTCTTGAACGACGGCGTCTAAGAGGTGACCTGATTGAAGTTTATAAAATCATGCACGGTGTGGACAAAGTAGATAAGGAAAAACTGTTTTCCCTATCGCACAACACTAGAACTAGGGGACACTCCATGAAACTTTTGGGTACTAGTTCTCAAACAAATAAGAGAAAGTACTTTTTCACCCAGAGGATTACTGGTCTATGGAACTCCCTGCCAGAAGAAGTGGTGACAGCTGTCAGTCTTGACAGCTTTAAGAAAGGATTAGACAAGTTCATGGAGGACAAGTGTATCAATGGCTATAATTATGGCTACCTAAGGACAACCTCCGGGTTGGAGAGATAGGCAGGATATCTCTCAATGCCATTTCCAGGGAATCCTAAGCAGGTGAAGGCATCTCCTTGGGAATACCCTGAAGGAAATGGTGAGCCACTGTGTGAGACAGAATGCTGGACTGGATGGGCTGTGGCCTGTTCCAGCAAGGCTGTTCTTATGTTCTTATGTTCTTATGTAAAGAAGGAATAGAGTAATTTCTCTTGAATATGGATTTAGCTAGGAAATTGGTTCAAAGATTTGAACCGAGAACCCCTTGTTAGCTGGGCTGCTTTAAAAGGCATCCAAAGGGGTGGGGGGAGATAAATACTGTAATTAATAAAATAGAAATGGGGATAGGTGTGAGAAACATGGATACTATTCCTATAAAGACGGAATAGACTAAATTCTATGGAATATTGTTTTAGCTAAGAAATTGGTTCAGAGGTTTGAGCACTGAACTCCTTGTTAGCGGGGCTGCTTTAAAATGCAGAGGGGGAAGAGAGATAAATACTGAACATTAATAAAATAGAAATGGGGATAGGTGTGAGAAACATGGATGCTATTCCTGTAAAGAAGGAATAGACTAAATTCTATGGAATATTGATTTATCTAGGAAATTGGTTCAGAGATTTGAGCCCTGAATTCCTTGTTAGCTGGACTGCTTTAAAATGCAGAGGGGGAAGAGAGATAAATACTGAACATTAATAAAATAAAAATGGGGATAGGTGTGAGAAATATGGATACTATTCCTGTTAAGGAGGAATAGAGTAATTTCTTTAGAATATGGATTTAGCTAGGAAATTGATTCAAAGATTTGAACCCAGAACCCCTTGTTAGCTGGACTGCTTTGAAAGGCATCCAAAGGGGTGGGGGGAGATAAATACTGTACATTAATAAAATAGAAATGGGGATAGGTGTGAGAAACATGGATACTATTCCTATAAAGACGGAATAGACTAAATTCTATGGAATATTGATTTAGCTAGGAAATTGGTTCAGAGGTTTGAGCCCTGAACTCCTTGTTAGCTGGGCTGCTTTAAAAGGCAGACAAAAAGATAAATACATTAATAAAGGAGAATTGGGGATAGGTGTGAGAATCATGGATACTATTCCTGTTAAGGAGGAATAGAGTAATTTCTCTAGAATATGGATATAGCTAGGAAATTGATTCAAAGATTTGAACCCAGAACCCCTCGTTAGCTGGACTGCTTTAAAAGGCGTCCAAAGGAGGAGAGAGATAAATACTGTACATTAATAAAATAGAAATGGGGCTAGGTGTGAGAAACATGGATACTATTCCTATAAACATTGCTGCCTTTCAGAAAAGATCTTAAAACCTGGTTGGCGGGTCAAGTGTGGGGTGCAGGTGGAAGGGTAACCGCCATTGGGTGGTTGGTGTAGAAGAACTCTTCCCCATGGTGCCTTTGGATCCTGCAGCCCTTGTTTTTAGGGGGTGGGTAGTTTTAACTGTTTTAACTGTTTTAACTTGTGTTTTTAACTTTTGTTGTGAACCGCCCTGAGTTGGCTTGGCCGAGTGACTGGTATATAAATGTGATAATTAAATTAAATTAAATTAAATTTTAAATAAAGAAGGAATAGACTAAATTCTATGGAATATTGATTCAGCTAGGAAATTGGTTCAGAGGTTTGAGCCCTGAATTCCTTGTTAGCGGGGCTGCTTTAAAAGGCAGACAAAAAGATAAATACATTAATAAAGGAGAAATGGGTATAGGTGTGAGAAACATGGATACTATTCCTATTAAGAAGGAATAGACTAAATTCTATGGAATATTGATTTAGCTAGGAAATTGATTCAGAGGTTTGAGCCCTGAATTCCTTGTTAGCGGGGCTGCTTTAAAAGGCAGACATAAAGATAAATAAATACATTAATAAAGGAGAAATGGGGATTGGTGTGAGAAACATGGATACTATTCCTATAAAGAAGGAATAGACTAAATTCCATGGAATATTGATTTAGCTAGGAAATTGATTCAGAGGTTTGAGCCCTGAATTCCTTGTTAGCGGGGCTGCTTTAAAAGGCAGACAAAAAGATAAATACATTAATAAAGGAGAAATGGGAATAGGTGTGAGAAACATGGATACTATTCCTATAAAGAAGGGATAGACTAAATTCTATGGAATATTGATTTAGCTAGGAAATTGATTCAGAGATTTGAGCCCTGAATTCCTTGTTAGCTGGACTGCTTTAAACGGCAGACAAAAAGATAAATACATTAATAAAGGAGAAATGGGGATTGGTGTGAGAAACATGGATACTATTCCTATAAAGAAGGAATAGACTAAATTCCATGGAATATTGATTTAGCTAGGAAATTGATTCAGAGGTTTGAGCCCTGAACTCCTTGTTAGCGGGGCTGCTTTAAAAGGCAGACAAAAAGATAAATACATTAATAAAGGAGAAATGGGAATAGGTGTGAGAAACATGGATACTATTCCTATAAAGAAGGAATAGACTAAATTCTATGGAATATTGATTTAGCTAGGAAATTGAATCAGAGGTTTGAGCCCTGAATTCCTTGTTAGCGTGGCTGCTTTAAAATGCAGAGGGGGAAGAGAGATAAATACTGAACATTCATAAAATAGAAATGGGGATAGGTGTGACAAACATGGATGCTATTCCTGTAAAGAAGGAATAGACTAAATTCTATGGAATATTGATTTAGCTAGGAAATTTATTCAGAGGTTTGAGCCCTGAACTCCTTGTTAGCTGGACTGCTTTAAAAGGCAGACAAAAAGATAAATACATTTATAAAGGAGAAATGGGGATTGGTGTGAGAAACATGGATACTATTCCTATTAAGAAGGAATAGACTAAATTCTATGGAATATTGATTTAGCGAGGAAATTGATTCAGAGGTTTGAGCCCTGAATTCCTTGTTAGCGGGGCTGCTTTTAAATGCAGACAAAAAGATAAATACATTAATAAAATAGAAATGGGAATAGGTGTGAGAAACATGGATACTATTCCTATAAAGAAGGAATAGACTAAATTCCATGGAATATTGATTTAGCTAGGAAATTGATTCAGAGGTTTGAGCCCTGAATTCCTTGTTAGCAGGGCTGCTTTAAAAGGCAGACAAAAAGATAAATACATTAATAAAGGAGAAATGGGGATTGGTGTGAGAAACATGGATGCAATTCCTATAAAGAAGGAATAGACTAAATTCCATGGAATATTGATTTAGCTAGGAAATTGGTTCAGAGATTTGAGCCCTGAATTCCTTGTTAGCTGGACTGCTTTAAAAGGCAGACAAAAAGATAAATACATTAATAAAGGAGAAATGGGGATTGGTGTGAGAAACATGGATACTATTCCTATAAAGAATGAATAGACTAAATTCCATGGAATATTGATTTAGCTAGGAAATTGATTCAGAGGTTTGAGCCCTGAATTCCTTGTTAGCGGGGCTGCTTTAAAAGGCAGACAAAAAGATAAATACATTAATAAAGGAGAAATGGGAATAGGTGTGAGAAACATGGATACTATTCCTATAAAGAAGGAATAGACTAAATTCTATGGAATATTGATTTTGCTAGGAAATTGATTCAGAGGTTTGAGCCCTGAATTCCTTGTTAGCGGGGCTGCTTTAAAAGGCAGACAAAAAGATAAATACATTAATAAAGGAGAAATGGGGATTGGTGTGAGAAACATGGATACTATTCCTATAAAGAATGAATAGACTAAATTCCATGGAATATTGATTTAGCTAGGAAATTGATTCAGAGGTTTGAGCCCTGAATTCCTTGTTAGCGGGGCTGCTTTAAAAGGCAGACAAAAAGATAAATACATTAATAAAGGAGAAATGGGAATAGGTGTGAGAAACATGGATACTATTCCTATAAAGAAGGAATAGACTAAATTCTATGGAATATTGATTTTGCTAGGAAATTGATTCAGAGGTTTGAGCCCTGAATTCCTTGTTAGCGTGGCTGCTTTAAAATGCAGAGGGGGAAGAGAGATAAATACTGAACATTAATAAAATAGAAATGGGGATAGGTGTGACAAACATGGATGCTATTCCTGTAAAGAAGGAATAGACTAAATTCTATGGAATATTGATTTAGCTAGAAAATTTATTCAGAGGTTTGAGCCCTGAACTCCTTGTTAGCTGGGCTGCTTTGAAAGGTAGACAAAAAGATAAATACATTAATAAAGTAGAAATGGGTATATGTGTGAGAAACATGGATACTATTCCTATAAAGAAGGAATAGACTAAGTTCTATGGAGTATTGATTTAGCTAGGAAATTGGTTCAGAGGTTTGAGCCCTGAACTCCTTGTTAGCTGGGCTGCTTTAAAAGGCAGACAAAAAGATAATAAATCTTAACCTATAAAACCAAGCGTTAACCGTTGGAACTTTGCATAGGTTCCTAAGCCTGGCCCTACTAGCCTGCACCCACCCTTCGTGCACACGGCCGAACTGGGTCCGCAGGTCAACGAAGGGTTGAGAAATGCGCCAGTGGGGCAACAGCCCCACAAACGCGAAAAAGGGAAACAACTTCATTTCCCAATGTTCTTTGCACCGTGCTGTGCCACAGCCAATCAGGCTGAGAGGCGCAACCACAAAGAACATTGAGAAACACGCCGCGGCCAATCAAAATCGAGCCGCAGAAAAAAAACGCACCACAACCACAAATCACAAACTTAAAACTACAAGCCCCAGAGTCCTGCACGACATGAGCGTGCAGAATGCTGAGTAAGCCGGCACCTGAATTTTTTTTAAAAAACTCACTGCCTCACAGCCACGCAAACACCAACCACCCTTCTTTCCCTCACCAACGGCACCTGAAGGTCCTGATTGGAATTTCCCCTTTAATATCAGTAGGTTGGGGGTAGCAATCCCCCTCTCCGCTGGCTCACCTGGGGTTGGGAGGTTTATGGGGACAAAAGGGATCTGTCCCCCCCCCGCAACCCTTCTGGACCCAGTAGACCAGGGAGAGGGGATCGAATCCACACACACACACCCCAAAAACTCCGTCTTTAAAGAGAAGAAACCAAGCGGTTTCTTCTCTTTAAAAACAGAGGTTTTTTTAGGAGGGGGGGAATTGATCCCCTCTCCCTGGTCTCCTGGGTCCAGAAGGGTTGGGGGGACACACCCCTTTTGTCTCCACAACCCTCCCAACCCCCGGGGAACCAGCGGAGAGGGGGATCGCAACCCCCTACCCACTGATATTAAAGGGGAAACCCCGATCTACTTTCACGATTCCACACAATCAAAGCACCATAAGACAATAAAGCCCCCCTCCCCAATGCTCACGGTCTGGCCAGCGAATACGGCCCACAGAAATAACCCCCCCCACGCCGCATAAAGTGGTGTTGGAATTCCCATGGTCCGGCCAGCCAGGCCGGCCCATGGAAATAAACCAATCCCCCCCCCAAAAGCCACAACAACAAAAAATATTATAAAAATAAATAAATATTTTTTTAAAAAATACCTTAAAACACAATCAAAAACATCCAAAACCAAACAAAAACAACACCAAAAACAATACAAAGTAAATAAAAACAATAAAAAACAAAACAAACAGACAAAAAAATACAACCCCCCCCAAACCCTCCCCCCCCCACAAAATAAAGAAAACAAGCCAACTCACCAGCACATGTCCTACCTGCATGACAACCAGAAACGAAATGAATAAAGAAAGAGACTACTTACTGGAAGAAGCTCCACCCAGAGGCCAGGAGAGAAAAAACAGTCAAAATACAAGAAAACCCCTACCAGCACCACCTACTGGCCACAATAGTAAAAATAATTCAAAAACACACAACAGCCCTGAACAAAAGGCCACAACAGTAAAAACAAATCAAAACAGCAACACAAAATCACAATTTTACACAAAAGGTCACAATAATAACAAATCAAAAAAATTACACAAAAACACAATTTAACACAAATCACAAACATATGTCAATAAAATAAAATAAAAAAATTATTAAAATCCTGTGCTGAGTTCTAACTCAAATAAAAACCCAAAACAACTAAACACATTTTAAAAACATTGAATGTAAAAAAAATTACTTTCACATTATTAAAATTATTACCTACGGTACAAACAAAAAACTAAAACATTATTCAGTTACATAAAACAGCCAGCCAAGCCAAAAAAAATTTGTATAAATAAACATTATAAAAATTACAGACTAAGCAATTGTTAACAAACATTAACACAATTTAACCTTCCAACACAATTTAAAACAGCCCGGCAACGCCGGGCAACCTTTGCTAGTACATTAATAAAGTAGAAATGGGCATAGGTGTGAGAAACATGGATACTATTCCTGTTAAGAAGGAATAGAGTAATTTCTCTAGAATATGGATTTAGCTAGGAAATTGGTTCAAAGATTTGAACCCAGAACCCCTTGTTAGCTGGACTGCTATAAAAGGCATCCAAAGGGAGGGAGAGATAAATACTGTACATTAATGAAATAGAAATGGGGATAGGTGTGAGAAACATGGATACTATTCCTATAAAGAAGGAATAGACTAAATTCTATGGAATATTGATTTTGCTAGGAAATTGATGCAGAGGTTTGAGCCCTGAACTCCTTGTTAGCTGGGCTGCTTTAAAAGGCAGACAAAAAGATAAATACATTAATAAAGGAGAAATGGGAATAGGTGTGAGAAACATGGATACTATTCCTATAAAGAAGGAATAGACTAAATTCTATGGAATATTGATTTTGCTAGGAAATTGATTCAGAGGTTTGAGCCCTGAACTCCTTGTTAGCTGGGCTGCTTTAAAAGGCAGACAAAAAGATAAATACATTAATAAAGGAGAAATGGGAATAGGTGTGAGAAACATGGATACTATTCCTATAAAGAAGGAATAGACTAAATTCTATGGAATATTGATTTAGCTAGGAAATTGATTCAGAGGTTTGAGCCCTGAATTCCTTGTTAGCGGGGCTGCTTTAAAAGGCAGACAAAAAGATAAATACATTAATAAAGGAGAATTGGGGATTGGTGTGAGAAACATGGATGCAATTCCTATAAAGAAGGAATAGACTAAATTCCATGGAATATTGATTTAGCTAGGAAATTGATTCAGAGGTTTGAGCCCTGAATTCCTTGTTAGCGTGGCTGCTTTAAAATGCAGAGGGGGAAGAGAGATAAATACTGAACATTCATAAAATAGAAATGGGGATAGGTGTGACAAACATGGATGCTATTCCTGTAAAGAAGGAATAGACTAAATTCTATGGAATATTGATTTAGCTAGGAAATTTATTCAGAGGTTTGAGCCCTGAACTCCTTGTTAGCTGGGCTGCTTTGAAAGGTAGACAAAAAGATAAATACATTAATAAAGTAGAAATGGGTATAGATGTGAGAAACATGGATACTATTCCTATAAAGAAGGAATAGACTAAATTCTATGGAGTATTGATTTAGCTAGGAAATTGGTTCAGAGGTTTGAGCCCTGAACTCCTTGTTAGCTGGGCTGCTTTAAAAGGCGGCCGAAGGGGGGGTGGGGCAGATAAATACTGTACATTAATAAAATAGAAATGGGTATAGGTGTGAGAAACATGGATGCTATTCCTATAAAGAAGGAATAGACTAAATTCTATGGAATATGGATTTAGCTAGAAAATTGGTTCAGAGGTTTGAGCCCTGAACTCCTTGTTAGCGGGGCTGCTTTAAAAGGCAGACAAAAAGGTAAATACATTAATAAAATAGAAATAGGGATTGGTAGGAGAAACACGGATACTTTCGGGGTGTGCTGGGTACCTTGGGAGTGTGGTGGATAGGAATAGATGGGGTGCCTATTGGTGGGTTTGGGGGTAGAGAAATCCCATCCATTCCTTTTACCTCTGTCTTCCTCTGGGGGGCGCCAGTTGCTGGTGCGCACCGGGATGAGTCCCTGTGGGCCAGCACACCACTGGATACTATTCCTATTAAGAAGGAATATAATAAACTCTCTGGAGACAGATTTGGGGTTGGATCCCCTTGGCTGAGATGAGGATAGCCATAGCATTTTACCCTTTCGGGGTTGGAGGAATGGCCTTTTAGCCCCATAAGCCTCCTCTCTAGTAGAACGTTGTTTGCCCATGAGCTAAACAGACCTGTTTTTCCGGGTTGCCACTCTGGATAATCCAGGCAGCTACATTGCTTTGCTATTTAAACTCTTTTGCTTGTAGGAACTGGTGTAAAACATCCTTTAAAAATGAATAAAACCAAGCAAGTCTTCCAAATGGAGTAGAAAGTTCTTGAGATTAAAAAAATAACCCCATTCAACCCTTATTTTTGAAGGGAAAAAAATTAGGACTTGCATATTTATCTAGCCAACCAGAAGATTTTGGTTATCTTCTATTTAAGATCTGGCTCTTCTTGAATCTGTAAATCTTGGTTAATGTTGCCACCTCTCTCTCTCTTTAAATGCTCCTCATCTTGAATAAATATAAAGCAGGATTTGGCCAGTACATCTGGTTGAGAAATTCAGCTTGATTTTCATAAATGTAAATTTTCCCCCTTAAAAAAAATCTCTTCAAAAGTCACAAAATGCATAAATGTGATGAACCTTAAGAGGAGTTTTTGCTTGTTTGTTTGCAATCTGGATATGAGAGAAACCTGAGCCACCTTTACCTATCGATGGCAAAGAAAGAATATTTTAATAGATTAACTGCTTAGTACACAGAGGGATGAAAGGCTTTTGGTAATTGAAACTGAACAGAGAAGACAAGCTTTAGAAGCTGACTTTTCCATCTGTCCAAGCATCGTGTTCTGTACAATTTATAACTAATAGGATGAATCAATAACAGGAAAGATGCATAAACATCGGATTGAATGTGTTGAGTCAGGAAATAATTGACATGAAGGTCTGCCTACAGTCACTGGCTCCCTTCAGAAATTATTTATTCAAATAGTCACAGATCTAGACAGTTTCATGCATAAGTAATTTTTATGCAATCTGGGTTTTCTTTTTTAGGAGAGTATTGTGCTTGAAATTGGACACAACACGACTCTTCCACCTTGCTTCATTTTAAGGTGTTGTCAAAAGGATTCAGGGGAACAGTTTTGGAGAGGCTTCGAGCCCACAGGCTGAATTATTCTCAAGGCCTGCGGTATTGTTGGGAAGTTGCCTCAGGCAACAACTTCTGTTAGATGGCAACAAGGGGCCAGAGAAGAAAACTGGACAGTTCCCCAGAGATGTAACTATTTGCCCTTAGGTGAGAAAGATGCTATTCTCAGAGTGTTAATGGTTTTTTTAAGGAATTTTTTTACAATGCTAAAAACAAATCTTTCTGGGTTTGATTCCAAATAGTTTCATAATAAGAAAAACTATATATAGTATATAAGTAAAACCTAAATTCGTCATCTATGACTGGCCTTATGCCAGTCTTTCATTTAAAAGGATTATGTTCCTAATTGGTATGATCTTATTAATGACTGGCTAACTTCAGTGTTCAGGGGACTGCAGTGGCTCAAGTGGTTAACATGCTGAACTCAACGACTGGAAGGTTGGAGTTCGAGACCCGAGTACTGCGTGACGGAGTGAGCTCCTGTCTCTGTCCCAGCTCCTGCCAACCTAGCGGTTTGAAAGCAAGAAATTGCAAATAGATAAATAGGTACCACTTCAGTGGGAAGGTAAACTGTGTTCCGTGCACTCTGGTGTTGAGGCATGCCTGCCACGTGTCCATGGTAATGTTTCCAGTCACAGACTGCACTGGCTCTTTGGCTATAAACAAAGATGAGCACTGAACTCCAGATTCAGATATGACTGGCTTTCAAGCAAGGGCAATCTTTACCTTTACTAACTTCAGTGTTTTGTGATCAAATTCTTGATCACATTCTAGAAAAGGAGAGGAAAATGACGAGGGAAAATTGAACATGGGCGATGATGGAGCCCTGGTGGCGCAGTAGTTAAACTGCTATCCTGCAACCCAAAGGTTGTGAGTTCGATCCTGACTAGGATTCAAGGTTGACTCAGCCTCTTCCATCCTTCCAAGGTCGGTAAAATGCTAATTAAACTGTGAACCACCCAGATCAGATCAAATCTTTATTACGGTCCAAGACCAGCATAGAATAGCAAAGGGAACACAATATCAAGAGAGAAAAGTTAAAATGAGGGTGCTTAAAAAGGAGCATTTCTGCTCAGAGTTAAGGAGTATTAAAATTAGTACATAGATCAACAGTGTTACAGCTATTACTAGCCTATGCTGTGGCGCTAGTACAGTAGTTCATTTGGCTGAACCACCCAGAGAGTGCACTACGCAAAAAGGAATAGAGGACTATTGTCAGGCAAAACTCATTTCTGTCAGTAAAAATAAATAAAATAAATGGATCCCAGATAACTGGTCTGTATCATGTGGGATCTTTTAACCAAATGATGGTGCCCAAAAGAGCTTAAGTTCAGTATATGAAAAGCACTTTTGAAGTTTGTTGGCTAAGAAGTGAAGGTCAATTGAGGAAGGAGGAAAACAAGATCAAGATGAGAAATGCAGTTGGCTGCTTACCTGCTTGCCCAATAAGGCAAATATCAAATACCTTTGGGAGAAAAGCTAAGAGGCGGAATGCCCACTTTTCTTTCCAATCGTCTCTTTGTGTGTGTTGTCCCTGTTCTAGTTTAACAGCTGTGACCCTCCTGGCTCCGTTTCTGTTTTGCCTGGCCTTGGGAAATGCAATACCTTCCTATAGCCAAAGCCAGTCTGTCGGTAGTTACCTGACAAAGAAAGAAAAGGCTTATAGGCAAGGGTGTGGATGATTTCTGTCTAAATTATTTATCTACAAAGTTGATCAGTATAATGTCACTGATAAATCTTTTGAGATATAAATCAGTTTTTTCTCTTTGAATTAGAAACTTCACTGCATTATGCACTTTGATAATGTTACAGAGGGACTGTAGTAGTCGCTGAACTTGATGACTGGAAAAACGGCAGGTCAGCAGTTTCATGACCCGAGTGCTGTATGATGGAGTGAGTTCCCAGCTCCTGCTAACCTAGCAGTTCAAAAGCAATAAATTGCAAATAGATAAATAGATACCACTTTGGTGAAAAGGTAAACAGCATTTCATGCACTCCAGTGTTTAGTCAAGCTTGCTACATGTCTAGGGAAATATCTGTAGATACAGACAGCACTGGCTTTTTGGTTATAAATGGAGATGAGCACTGAATCCTAGAGTCAGATATGACTGGCTTTCGAGCAAGGGCAACCTTTACTTTATCCTAATAATGTTACAGACCTGGGATTCCTGAGTATTGCAGAACAAAATGAGCTCTTGTCTTTTGTCCCAGGTTTTCCTGCCAACCTAACAGTTTGAAAGCAAGAAATTGCATGCAGATAAATAGGGACCATTTCGGTGGGAAGGTAACAGTATTCCGTGTGCTCCAGTGTCTAGTCATGCCTGCCACGTGACCACGGAAAAACATCTGCAGCAGCAGACAGCGCTGGCTCTTCAGCTTTGAAACAGATGAGCACTAGAGTCGGATACGGCTGGCTTTCGAGCAAGGGAAACCTTTAAAAAAATCTGCTTTGATGCTAGAATAATTTGAAAGCATGTGCTTAATATCCCAATTTGCTTTATAGCACTGATATTGGGTCCCTGTATGCCTATTTTTTGTCTGCAATTTATGAAACAGGTAACTGCTTTATAAACTGTTGAGGGATTTATGTGAGACAACATATGTAACATTTTTTTAATCTTTGGAGAAACAGGTCATATTGCAGCTCTAGTTACTTTGGTATATATCTGACCAAAGAGAGGGAAATTACAATTTCTTGGCTTCAATTGATGGCATTATAAATATGATTATAGACTCTCTGCCAAGACATGCTATATGCTGACTGTATACAATATAGAAAATAACTTATCATTAAAAAAAATCAATGGAGCTGCCTTTGAAATTTTCTGAAGTAAGCTTGACCCCTTATTCTACAGAAAGAAATAGTTGCCATCAAAGTTAGAACATTGTATAAATTGTCCTAACAGCAGTTGGCAACTGTGTCAAATATGAAATTGAGTTAAATTAAAGGAAAAGAGCATGCATCAAATTCCTACTTAATAAATAAAGGAAGACGTGATAGCAGGAAGCTGCTCTGAAAATGACAGGCAGTGATAACGGTCTGTTTATTTTTTAAAAATGTGGAATTAGCTGCTTTGATGGACAACACTGTGCATTTATTCAGAAACGAGGCCCTCTGTATTCAGTGGGTTTCATACTAAGTGTTGTGTTTGAATCCAGCCTTAAAGGCTGGGATTCTAAAAGTTAACCATACAGTGGAAATATTTTGAAGTTCCAAAATATGAAACACAGAGGAGTTGATAAAAGAAGGGAAGAGAGAGATGAAACGATTCTTAAAAGAAGAAGCACAGTGGAAAGGGCTACTTTCTTCAGTATACATTTAGACAGCAGTACCATTTCGTATTTCCCCTTTATTCTTAGACGATGTTCTCGGATTCAGAAGGCAACCTTCAGGGCCTATTTCTGGAGTTAGTGGGATTTGTATTGCCTGAACCTGCGGAGACAATTTGAATTTATATGGCATATGGCGCTCTGTTTCAAGTCCCCACGCGGCCTTGTACAATGTTTAACGTCTGACCAGTTTCAGTGAAATCAATAACACTTTATGGGGGACTTGATATAAGCTGGGCTCTTGGGAGTGCAGGTGGTTCACTAGGTAGGCAAATAATGTCTTGCGTGAAAGAAGAAGAGAAGCAGGAGCCTGGATTTCGATACCTACATCAGTAAGCAGTGGATGAGCAAACTCAAGGATCTTTGAGGTAAGATTCACAGAAGTAAATAAAACACGATTACCCTTTCCAGAAGATACTGCTTCTGTGTTGTTGTTATTTTAAATTGCAGAAGTAGACTCACTACTGGAAATTGCTGTCCACAGGTTTTGGCATTCATCCACTCTCCTGTGGCTGTAAAGTGGTACAGATCAATAGAATTAGTTGTCATCTTTAACTCTATTCTTTAAAATTGTCATGCATGCGATTTCATGCCCAACCAATAGGAAAGGATAATAAAGCACATGCGCAGTAAACCCATTTGTGTGGATTCACAGAGACGTTGGCTTCTGGGAATTGGAGGTTCAAGAACACCTGGCGTACCAAGGTTCGCCATCACTGTTCTAGTTGCTTCTGACTGGGAGGTTGATGTTTCAAACCAAAGTACCATTTCAGGGTACTGTGCATGTAGCATTTGGCAGCTGTATCTCCAAAATTGAGTCTGTAAATATAGAGCTAGTGGGTACTAGTTTTCCCAGTCATGGTAGTGGTTCACCTAGCCAAACAGACTGAAACTGCTGTGGGCTGACTTTGTTTTAGCCTCTATTGATGTTTTTACATTTAAATCCTTTACTATGATGATGATTGATAGGTGTAGTAGAAGTGTACACAATCCATGTAAATGGATCTTAAAGGCAATGCCCAAAATGTAGTGTAATAATATTAAGGCACAGTTCAGGATAGCACTCTGCATAATTTTTCTTTAGCAGCCATTTACCTTCAATCAGAAAGTGTTCATTATTATGCTCATTATAACTTTTGTTCATCTGCTACGGGGAAATGTGACCAAAATGTTCTTTATTTCTGTTTTAGTCACTTAAATTCTCTTTCCCCCCCGCAGGCTATCCTTATGAAATTGTTGGCATTTCTGCTAGCTGTTCTTATGGAATTGAATGGCCATCATGGGGGTATGTCCAGCCTCTGGTGAGTAGGCTAAATGCTGCACTTTGCCACGGTAAGTAGGTCTAATAGTTATTTTTGCCCATCTTTTGAGTGAAATATGCATATACTGTAGTGAAATACCTTCCCTGGTAACAATACTCTCATCAAGAACTCTGATCTCTTTCTCTACATCCAGGACTAGGTTTAGACTGAGGTGATAGTGTTTCAAAATACAAGCATAGGTCACCTTTTTAATGGCTGTCTGTGTTAAAAAGTCTCAGAAATCAGCTCAGTAGAATAATTTCTCGCTCTCTGAAATGTAACAAGAGCTGATTGTCCACCCAAGCCTTCAGCCACTACCCAGGTTATGGTTGGTTCTGCTACTGAATTGACCTGGGTTGTGTATCAGCTCAGCAGAGTCTCAATTTTCCCCAGACATGTGTGTGTGATGTGCACGCTACATACTGTTTTAACTGGAAAACTTGTACCAAATTCTCAAAAACTGGTTGAGAAGAAATAGCCTCAAATATCAAAGTGAGACAAGCCTCCAAGTGGAGATGACAGGAATATAGCTGTAAAACTATATAGAATATATCCACAGGGTGGCTTTCCTATAGAATAGCCATATAGATTGGTCATCTTCTTTTGTTTTTATTTACAAGGATTGTCTGGAGGTCTGTTAGTCTCCTGAGTTTTGTGTGCCTTGAATTATTAAATGGTTCTAAAGGATTTCTAACACATTTTAATTTTTCAGACGACTTCATTGATTGTTCCCTGCTTTGAAATCTGTTGATGCAAAGCAGTTTAGAAATGAATACTAACATGAAGAGTGGTTAAGAGAACCTTGACAGAAAGTTACAGGAAGGTGGTGGTGGGGAGGAATCAGCTCTTACAGAGAAAATTAAGTCACTGACAAGGATGTTGTGGTCCTGAAAGCATTGCTTCGACATTCCTTAGCTGCTGGGGCAAGCCATCAACATGCACCAGAAAGAGGTATACTTGTATGTAGGGGTGCAGGCTTCAGCTGTGTAAATGGTTAAGCTCTAGGTTCTGTCTCTCTCTTTTTCTTAATTTGGATTAAAATGTTCCAAGTGGTGTGCAGGAACACACAGCTAAAACTGTGTAGACATGACAAGTTTCTAGGGCAAAATGGAATGTTGAAAAGACAACAGGCAGTAAACATAATAAAACACTAGATAAAGCAGAATGTAAACTGCTTCTATAAAAGTTATCAGCAGTTTAAAAACAAACAAACCCATTGTTCATAAAAAGCTTAGTACAATAAAAGAGTAACTGACCTAGAGGTCCCTGATACAGAATAGGCATTTTAAAAAAAAATTGGTCTATTTTACATGATTTTAGCTGTTTAAAATCTGGTTGTGACTTGTCCTCAGTCCATTCCTGGAAGATGGTGGGTGTACATCAGGTAAATGCATACATGTCTATAGATAGATACATGAACAAACAAACGTTGGACAGCAGTCACAGTTTCTTATGCTTTTGGGTTGACAGTACAGTGATGTACTGGGACTGCGGTAGCTCAAGTGGTTAAGATGCTGAACTTGACAACTGGAAGGGTAGAGTTCGATTCCTGAGTACTGCATGATGGAGTGAGCGCCCATCTCTGTCCCAGCTCTTGCCAACCTAGCAGTTCGAAAGCAAGAAATTGCAAATAGGTAAATAGGGACCACTTTGGTGGGAAGGTAAACAGCATTCCGTGCACTCAGGTGTTGAGGCATGCCTGCCACATGACCATGGAAACGTCTGCCAATGCAGACAGCGCTGACTCTTTGGCTATAAACAGGGATGAGCACTGAATCCTATAGTTGGATACAACTGGCTTTCGAGCAAAAGTGACATTTACAGTGATGTTAAGCTCTATTTTTTATTCCAACTGAATCCTATGATTAGATAATAATATGTCCATTTGGACTCCCCCCCCCCTTTAGAAACAAATTACCCTTGAGAAGGCCCAATAGACTATTATACTCTTTTGGTGAGAAATTGTGTTAATAGTCATGCAGGTTACTTCTGGATTTGTGGTTAGTGCTAAGTGTGTGCTTTGAGCTGTGGAGGAAATGTGTCTGCCAGGAAGCCACTAGACACATGGTTTAAAATGAAGCTTCTTGGCCTGTACACTTTGAGGTGGAAGCAATCAATGGAAACAAAAATCACACTATTAAAAAGAGATGGGTTTTTGGACAGATTGAATATGTTACAGAGGACGTTAAGGTCCTTACCAGCAGATTTCTTAATCATGCTCAAAATAATTTTTCAGTTAGTAAAATGATTCACAAACACAAGTAGTGTAGAAAAGCAACAGTTTTCAAGATGCAAGCATCACATAAACAATGCCCAGTATGTATTTTATGCTTGCTTGCTCCAATACGAAAATCAGGAGTGCTGTGTAATTTAAAAAAATAATCAAACCCTCTAAAATTCTTTCTACATTCCACTTTATTTGGGATTAGGACCATCCATTTTGAGTATTCTTGTAAGAATATAATAATACTACAACTGCAGAGCTGGAAAGTACTCTATGGCTCATCAAGCTCAGACCCTATCAAAGAGCTACAAGGAAGAATTGAACTCCCAACCTCTGGCTCTAAACCTCTGAGCTCTCCAGCAGATATCCAGTTATCTAGCACTGAGTTGTCCAGCAGTCCAGTCCTTCCAACCCCAGGAGCATTGCACTGTGAACTTTCTGATGGTTCCTTCAACTCTTTAATAACTGTTGAACGAACAAATAAAACCCCAAAATATGGTGAAGATAAAAGTGATCTCTATACCAAAACCATGCACAGAACCATCAGATCCCTAAAACTAGAGGCAAAGCTCCCTACTGTGGCACTTATACGAAGTGTTTAAATGAATGATATTAAATTGCCTAGCCACTAAAATTGTACTTCTTTTAAAATTCCCCAACAGGCAGGCTTTAGACATCGCAAGAGCTACACTATATCTGGCATTCTCCTGTTTATCCTTAATGAAAGGATATTGTCATTTCTCTTGCATCTCATAAGCAACAGTTGCAGCAAGAAATTAGTATTAATATTTCTTGTGTCCTTCAAAGGACATTTGGAGACAAGGCTACTAAAGTCCTATTTCTAGCAAACTGAACAGGAAGGCAGATGAAGTTACAGTGCTGTTGATTGTGCTGGAGCCTTGTTATTCAGGCCATCAAATAATCCATATGGCAGTGTGTATTGGAAAGGTGTTAACCCCAATACCACATCATCTTTGTTTCTACAATAAAAAGAAAGGAAAACTGACTCAAACGAGGCCTATTGTGTATTTGCCTTATAAAAGCTGAGGGTGTATATTCCTTATTCAGCTTCTCCACCTTTTAGGTCCCTTGTATCTCTATTTAGGAATCGGATTAAAATTTTAATTTGTGTTGCATGCTACAACTGCATAGAAATAACTTTTAAAATAGCAAATATACATATGCTTTAAAATATATGAACAGAGGCATTGGTGTGGTTCAGTCTACTGTATTTGTGGATTGAGTAGGCTGTGGTGAACATTTTACAGCCTTTTTTTTTTGTACTTATGAGGAAAATACTTTTATTAGCCTGCATTAGTCTGCAAAAAAAGAGAGAGAGATTATAAAGGAGATCATGTAACCATGTGCCAGTCACTAAAATTAGCAATCTAACAGCTATGAATAGCTAGAGAAGAAAGTGCTAAAAGCAGGGGGAAAGAAGCACAAAATCACTCCAGCAAAAATTACCAGGCAAATAAAACCATCTTTATGTGGTGCTTTAATGATAAAATTGGAGCTCCATTCACAAATCTGCAAATGTGCAGATTGTCTTTAGCTACCTATTACCAATATGTGGGAGCATCTAATCCTGTTATCTAAATTAGGTGGGACCTTTAGGTTATAAGGCTGAATCTCCCCCTATGGAATCCCCCAGTGGATACACCCCATTTACTAGCATAATATTATTGGGTGGTGTTTTTTTTTTGTCAATGAGAGATTAAAGTGTGGTGTTTTTGATTCTATTGTTTTGCATTTGATTCCACTTACCAGCGTGATGTACAGCATTTTTAGTTTTGGACTCTGGATTTAAGTCTTTGCTTAGCTGGGTTTTCACACTAGATTATTGTGACCATAAAGTGCGGAGAAATAAAACCATAGACACACCATTGAGTTCGCTGGAAGGAAGGGGAGCTATAAATGTATGTAATAAATAAAGGAATGAAAATCTTTCAGAGAACTTCTCTGAAATTGAATCCAGTATTTCGATAGAAAGAAATCCTTTGCTCTTGTTCTATAAAATGCTATACAGTACAGTACTACAATTTGTGCTCAATGATAGTCTGGTAAAGTCTTACGTGAAGTTTCCAAGCCCATTAGTTTGTGGGAAATAACTTCATTTTTTCTCTGAATGAGGCTTTGATGTGTGAGTATTGTTTTGCTGAGCCTTGGCTGCTCTTGACTGCTAATGATCACGTATAATACAGAAAGTACTACAACATATTTGAACCAGAAAGGGAAAACAGGCACTTATTCTCTTGCCAATTCTGCTGCATCTTTCATCAATCCATGCACAGGGTAACAAGCTTCTAGTTTGCATTGCTTGCCTGTCCTCTGAAACATGGCTGTTCTTCCCATAGGGAAAAGTTGCAGTTCTTCTCTCAGCTCTGCAATCACTAATTGATGTCTGGCTTTATGACCTTCAAAGCAAGGTCATTGAAATCACATTTTTAGCTGTGGAGAGGGGGGAGAGCACCACAGGAATGGTTGTGGGGAGCAGTGTCACTCCATTTCCTTCATCCTCTGGTAATACATTTGTCCAGTGTCTTTTAGCTGCTGTTTGCTACTCCTGTGCTTCCTTAAAAACCAAATAGGAAGAAAATATTAGGAAAAACGTGGTAATTGACAATCCTCCCTGATGTGTCGGTGTGTCAAAGCACTTTACGTCTATGCAAAGACAACAATATTGCCATTAATATGAAAACTTCTAAAGGAAAAGTGATTTCTAAGTGTAATTTGACCTTTCGAAGGTCGACATAGACCAAATGGCTTGTTTCTCTGCTGTTGTTGAAAGTCACTTTCTTGTGAGCAGTCACAGTACACGCATGACACTCTGGTTAATTTAGGTACTTCACCTGAACGTAGATCTAAATACACACTAACCTAAGCTGTCATACTCCAAATGTCAACCCTGTTTTATGCGCCACATTTTGGATGTGCTCTTCACCAAGGTTATTTGCATATCTTTTGCGATGTCTCTTTAAGGACCCCCCCCCCCATTAGATCAAATGCTTCCCTTTTTCAACACTTTGTATATGTCTGCAGTTAAACCCCAATGGGTTAGCATTGCAGAAAAATGCCTGCTTAGCATAGTCATGCGTCTTAATAAAAATCGACTGCTTGCTGCTCTGATGTGAACTGTTTCAAGGATATTAGCCTTATTTCTTATGGAGAGGAAATTATTTCCAGAACAGAACAAGGCAGGGGAAATTTAGGAGCAAAAAAGCCTTGCAAATATCCAGACCATGTTTTAATTTCACCAGTGATCACTTCCTCTTTGGATAAATAAATTCAGATTGTTGAGAATGGCACTGAAAGCATTAGTTTTACTACAAGACTATGCTAGTTTCCTGATAACCTCCTGTCCTCTTGTGTAATTCCGTGATGGAGTTTGGAAGCTTTGCATTTAGTTTTCTATAATAATAATAATAATAATAATTTCGTGTCAGAGATTATTCTGGGTTGAAAGGATTTTTGCTGGAGAAATTCTGCTCAGGGGATGCCCGAATGAGGCTCCTTTCATATCCCCAAAAGCAGCCCTCGGGTATCGAAACCTGGCCTTCCAGTCTCCAGCTCAGCATCTTAACCAATAAATCACTGGGGGAGCTGCTTAATTAGTTTCCTGATTAACCACATTGTGTCCAGTCCTCTGAACACAGACAAACTATGGTTAATCATAGTGAATATCAGTGGAAGCAATCCTAACTTGAAATAGTGTGATTGTTGAAGAATAACCCCAGTTGAGGCTTTGGAGAATGCCTCATACTATGGCCTTATTGTTGCATTTCACTGCAGACAATATATATTTGTTCTGAGTTCAGGAAAGTGCAAGACAACACAGATCACATGCACAGTGTGTCTTACAGATATGAATAAGAGAAAAGCATGTCATAACAGAAGAAATACAAATCCTTGCAAACTCCCTACACTTCTGGCTTACTAGAGAGGCAGCAATATTATATAATCTCCCCCCACTTGCGCCTCCAAGGCCGGATATCATTTAATTTAAAAGGATTCGTTTTCATTTCCTTTGCCGTGCAAAGAGATACATTATCCAACTATCCTTCCTTGAGATTACATGCCAATGCAGTAAGCAACTGTATCCTCGAGTTCCTACCATGATTTGAATCCATGATCCTAGCAGTTACTATCTTACCTGCTGTGGTTATATTCTTGCTGAGACTGAAATAAAGTAGAACAAAAGACCACTGTGGCTGGACATAAAAGATCCTGCTAGGATTTCCCATGGTCTTTCTTCTCTTAAGGTGCATTGCTGTAGCAGGAATTATTCTGTGCGGATGGTGCCAGTGAGCACAAAGGCCTTGCTTTCCTTGTGGGTCTACAGCAGGGGTGGCCAAACTACAGCCCGTGGGCCGGATCCAGCCCCTGACACGAATTCATCCAGCCCATACCACCCTTGCTTCTCCCAGAAGTGGAAGTAAAACACGCTCATACGGGGTGCATTTTACTTCCACTTCCAGGAGCAGCAAGGGTGGTGTGAGCCAGATTAATTTGTGTCAGGAGCCAGATCCAGCCCATGGGCTGTAGTTTGGCCACCCCTGGTTTAAGCAGAGAAAATGGCAGCCTAAAAATCTATCTCATCCTGTTGCAAAACAGGTTGCAAGGCCCATTTTAATTCCGCTTCTGGTAGGAGGAACCACGTGACCGGTCCACTGAACCACGTGATTGGCCCACAGCCTGAAAAATTTGGGCACCCCTGGTCTACAGCAGTGAGGAAAAGAAGGAAAATGCTGTTAAGGCATTAGGTGCTGGGAAGAAACCACATTACTGTGGATGAAAGAGAAGCTAACGGTCTCCATTCTGCTCTCAGAGCAAAACAAGCACGGCTGCCTTTTAAATTTTAATGAAAAGGAAGATGTTCGACCTGGAGATTTCAGGTAGGAATTCAGACTTGCCTCCCCCTTTCTTTCAAGAGTCATGCTAACTCCTTGACTGCCTAAGATGTTCGAGGCAAAAGATTTTTGTTGTATGTCAGCTAGCACATGATGAATAACCTTTATGGATTTAGCATACAGGAGCCCAATAGGACTTCAGATGTATTTGACTGAATGCGCTTAGAGCTGCTATTAATGGGAATAAGACAGGGCTCCTCCTATCATGAAAAAAATCCTTAAGAAGGTTTAGTTAAGCATGCTTAAAGGATCCTCTGCAGACCTTCATGTTAACCATTCGGGGGGGTCTGAATGACTTCAAGATGGAGTGGCAACTTGAGGTCAGGATTTATTCATGACCCCCACTGTGCATTTAACCCTGCCTGCTTTTAAGCATAACTCCTGCATAGGGTTGTTCAAGGCTGCCTATTGACGTATCAGCTGGGCTTAGTTTTTAATCTCAGGACCCAGCATCCCAAAACTCCACATTCTCTCTATAGGCCAAGTTGAATTTCTGCAAAAATTTTGTGGCTGTTAAATATAATAAATGGGACACACCGTGACTAACTCTTCTGATTTCAGCCAGTCTGTGGAAAGGATTCTCTTGTCCTGTCAGTATAATTATATTTGATTCCTGAGTCTGCAATTCTTAGGCTAAGTGATTTTAATTCTGAAAGAGAAAATGAACTATTGCAGATATAAAACTGCCATCAATTGTGTTTTAGTGAAAGGCAGCTGAAGAATTTGGATCTGTAGCACTTAACTGTGCCAAGCACTGATGTTTTAATATTGTAATTAAAAATTAAAGCTATCAAAATACATAGGCACAAATTTTGTCTCCGAAACAGATGAGCTGGTTAACCATTACAGTATTATATTTTCACACACTTTTCACCACTGTGTGTTATTCCTATGAGTATGCTAGCACCTTTTAAAGCTTACGATGATGAGAGACAATCATCATCCTCAAGCAACCCTGGTTTTTGCTTTCATATTCAATCATGATTTTTGACCCAACCTTGCAGAACGGAATGTCTTACCTAAAGCAGAATTTTGTGGTTCATTGGTATCAAGCCTGCACGTAACCTGTGTTTGGTAAATAGATGGCAGACATTTGTGTAAAACTGCTCAGTAAATAAGAGAGATTGGAGGACCTGGGGATGAAAAGAGGGGGAAATCAGGGCACCTCTGCCATTGTCAGGTCTATGGAAAATTTTATGCCCAGTTCCCAGAATCCCCCAGTGAGCATTGCCAGTGAATGTGGATAAATCATGCTAAGTCCCTTTCCCACAAATGGTAGTGGATGGATATCAGCCACCACTAGTGTAAGTTACTCCTGGCTATTTTTTTTACTGTGCATTTAAAAAAAATTGTTCATAGCAAATCCTGCAAATGCCACACTTCCTGTTTCAAGGGGAGCACAGTTTCATATCCAAAACATAAGTGCACAGATATCCTTACACTTTAAGTTTCAGTGGTTCATCCCACCTCACAATACTCCTGAACAGATTGCAGGTGCTAAATTGCCACTTTTGGTGTCTCTGTGGTACCAGAAGATGGAAACAAGAAGTAGATTTGCATGAAACCTCCAGGTGATCTCTCTTCCAGAAGCCGACAAAGATGTGATTACATTATAAATGCTTCCACAACATCAGACATAGCCAGCATAGGATGAGTTGCGTATTCTACTTCACTTTAAGATAATACTAAGAAAGTGTGCACTTTGCAGTATCTTTTGATAGAAATCATGTTGAAGTAGATGAGTCATCCATTTAGCACAAGGCCGTGTGGCAGGAAGCATAATGTCCCAAGGAACATGGAGTGATTCAAAGGGTTAGTGACATGTTTTGAAGGGAGGCATATTAGCATGAGGAAGTCAACCTCCTCACTACAAAAAAAAAAAAGATGATTGCCTATTTCAGATGTAAAGGTTGGTAGTTCAAAGACAGGTTCTTAATATGCAATGAAGAATGATAAAACCATCAAGCTGATAGTTCTCCAAATGTCATTGTTATAAAGATATGTGGTGTCTAATTTCTCTACTCACAACCAAAGTGGAGGAGGAAGCGTTGCTGCATTATTTAGCAGTGTTTAGCAAGGTGCCCTGACATTTAGTGTCCAATGGGATTTGAAATTCCTTTTCCTCACCTCATTGCTGAGTTCAGCCACTATGCAGAAAGTTCTGTAAGCATTTCTCTAGATGTTAGCTTTTGCACAATTTGCTGTGGCCGTCATACAAAATTTAATGAAAGATCAGAAAGCTTTAACCCCCCCATGTACTCTTATTTGGAGGGGAGTTTTAGGGGGGGGAAATCTCATCTTGATTTGCCTCCAAGCAGTGCCACAATTATCAGTAATCATGGAAGTGACTGATAAACAGTAACCTTCTCTGTATTGCTGTAGCCCCATCTTTTGCAGTCATGACTGTAGTGGATGTCTCATAAGGTGGCTCATTTCACAGCTAATATCTTGATATCATTTCCTCAACAATTGTCTCTGGAGTAACATTACTGGAGAAATTTTTAATATGGAGACATAGAGGCCCAGTGTAGTCACTAGAGGCCCAGGCGAGCCACCATTAATGTCAAAGGGAGGAACCCAATATTAGTGGTAGCTTTTATAGTGGCAAAAGAAAACCCTTCTTATAAAAAAGTAATGTGGATTACCCAATGGCATCAGAATACATGTGGATCATGTTTTTAAAATGCAGGGTGAAGATAGCTCTGGACCGAGGCAGGCTGTGAGGAATAGCTGTTCTGTTTGCAAGTAGATAAATAGGGACCACTTTGATGGGAAGGTAAACAGCATTCTAGTCATGCCTGCATGGAAATGTCTGCAGATGCAGACAGCGCTGGCTCTTTGGCTATAAACAGAGATGAGCACTGAACCCTAGAGTTGGATACAACTGGCATTTGAGCAAGGATGACCCTTTACTTTACTTGTTAAATCTGACAGAACCTTTGGAACTTAAGAGTAATTATCACATGCTGCTGTCAGTCAGGGAGTACCCATTTTATAGATCTGTGGATGAGAAGCTGTACACATAATCAAAGTTTCTTGGGACGCTAGCAGTACAATCTACATAATATTGATCTCCTCCATGACTGAAACAATTTCTCTCTGCCACCTGTGTTATCCTAATCTTAGAAAACAGTGGACAGTTAGTGCGCACGTTGCTTCTCTTCACTTGTCTTCCATGGATGTTACTAAAGAGACATTTCAGAGAACAGAATATTGTACGATTGCATTCTGTGACCTTGGTGCCTTTTCTGTGCAAACCCATTACGGTGAAAGGCAATTTGGCTTGACCTGCTAGAAATCCCCAGGATCGGCCTTTCTGCCTTTGTAGTCTGGTGACCAAAGGAGAGAGAAAAGTGTGTCTTAATTTGTGACGGTAGTGGCGTTGATGTTCCTGCCCAACTTGGCAGCTCAGGCAATTTGCTTTTAACAGATTAAAAGGTCTGGTTAGGTTGCTTCTCTTGAGATAATGCACGCTGTGTATGTGTGGTGGCTCAACCCCTGGGTGAGATGGATCATGAAAGCAAATGGGTGACACTGCCTTGAACCGCAGTGAAAAAATGGCTTGGTCTGATCCTGTTTATTCCGCAGCCGCTCTGGTGGAATAATTGAATGAATAGGCATTTTAAGTCTGAATCTGTAACTTACTTATAAATATGGAAAGTAATTGGAGACAGGGAAGAGAAGTTCTTAAGAGTCACCTTGAACGGAGAATAAGCATTTGCAGTGGTGCCATGCTTTTGAAATTGAAGATCTAATGGCGGTATCTAACCTCTGCCACCCAGCGGCCAGTTTGTCATATTGCCTGTTGGCATCGTCTCTGGCTGGCAGCAAAACCTCTGCATTAATCAGGAAACAGCTGCTGCTGTTTCCCTTCAGAGAAGGTCACTGCTTTCAGAGGTGCATATATATATATATATATATATATATATATATATATATATATATATATATATATATATATATATATATATATATATATATATATATATATATATATATATATATATATATATATATATATATATATATATATATATATATATATATATATATATATATATATATATATATATATATATATATATATATATATATATATATATATATATATATATATCTTTTCTTTGGGAAATGAGAAATAGACCTTCAGAAGTTTTTTCTCCTAGTACAAAACAATTATTGGCTGAGGCCAGAGGTTAAGCATACAGATTCTGAAGACATAACATTTTGACTTGTGTTCTTTCTCCTCCTCCCTTCGTCCTTAGTTTAAAAATAATGCTTGAACTGATAGTGGAAAGAGAGCAGAGAAGATGTCAATGCTCCAACAGAAACAGAATTTGGTCTCTAAAGCAGGCAAGGATGACAGAGCCAGTATTTGTAAGTATGGTTCATAGTTTGGCACAGCAGGACCTGCATATTCTCCTGGCTTGGGAAAGGATTGGAAGATGTTCAGCTCGCATTCTGCAGTTCTTCAGGTAACAATCCTTGTGAGTGTTAGTTTTTGTAGGCCAGAGGAACAGTGTACTAAATTATGCAACCATGCTTGTACAGTCATGCTCCGGTGACAAATGATTGGCTGCTTTTCCAATCCCTTCTTCTTCTTCAAGTGCCATATCCAATTTCGGATATTGGTGATCATCATGGCGATCAGTCATAAAGATTGTCCTGGGAACAATATAATGCAGTGGGCTTCCATTTACATCCATACCACTGATCCAGTTCTGCAAGTCACTTTCTGGTCCTGAGCCCTTTTGGCTCACAAAGTCATTTCCTGTGAACTTTGTCACCCAAAGCTGTTAGTCCTCAAGGCTGTCAAGTTAGCTAACCACCGCCTGACAATCGGCAATGAGTCACTGGCAATATTGTCTACTCTAGTACCATAGCAGGTTAACCTTGCCAATCCCAGCTGCTTTAATTTACTCCTTTGCGGAAATGAATGTCTGCTGTGGACAGTCACCTTTCACTGTGGTCAAATGCTGTCAGAGATCAGACTTGATCTTCCATACAGGTTGAGGTGGTCTTAGTTTTCAAAGAACATGTTCTTTCACAGACCCCTAAATTTATAACTAGGTCTGGATGAACATGACCACAGAGAGGTAAACCTTCTTGTATAAAAGTAATGTAGTCTGCCTGAAGTTATCTGTGCAGATGTGTATTTATGGTATAAAAAGGCTTGGCATTCAGAAAGGCCTATGTATCTTGTAGAGTTAGCTTTTTACTTGATAGCCTTTGTTTATGAACTGAGCAGTTAGAGATGGCTTTCTCAATGCTATGGGACTTTGTACCACTCGGACGAGTTCTTGTACACTGGCACTTTCACAGCCCACAAATCAACAAACATTTTGATGCCCCACTCTATGCTCCTTGAGATTTCCCACGTGCCCCTGTCTATATATAATTCAGGAACGATGAATAATTAAAGCATGCTAAAATCATGCAAACATTCATATATTTCAATTACTAGTCAGGCAAGGGAGAACTTCCCCTCTGGTCTGTGCTAGCTTGTAGCTTTCTCCATGGCGTGTAGTTGAGGATCATGGGATATTAAGTGATTTCTGCTCCTAAGCCCTAAAGTGAACATCAATGATCTTTAGTTTACGGGCACTGTTTTAGCAGATTTTGCGTCTAGACGCAAATTCTGACGCTAGAAAAAGACTGAGTAGCTTTTGGCCACATATTAATCTGGCACGCTGCTACCATTAGTCAGCATGGGTTTGCTCTCCAGACCTAGAAATCACTTTCAATTTTCAGGTAGGAAGAACTGCTTTGCCATCCTTTTAATTAAAAGTGGTTAAGACGCTGAACTCGCTGACTGGAAGGTTGGAGTTCGATTCCCGGGTGAGCTCCTGTCTCTGTCCTAACTCCTGCCAACCTAGCAGTTCAAAAGCAAGTAATTGCCAGTAGATAAATAGGGACCACTTCGGTGGGAAGGTAAACAGAGTTCTCCTTCGTATAGTTTGTGAATCCCCACTATTGGGTTATGCGCCTGCGCAGAACATTGATCGGAGGCTTTAAAGCTGATTGGTCAAAAGTTTTGGCGGTAAAACCACCCACCATACCACCCACCCTTAGGCGCCAGTTCGCCATTTTACCTCAGTTCTCTTCTTTCTGCCTCAGCAGCAGGACGATCGGTGAGAGCTTTATCAATTTTTCAGTCAATTCTACGGAAAAGACACATTTTTCTGAACAATTTTTGCCAGCAATCTTGTCCCTTCGGGGCATTGTTCTCGAACATTCCACGTTCTCCTTACTTGTCTTGAGACGAATTTTTTCATGGCCTCTGCCGCTTTTAAACTGCACTTCTTGCCTGAAGAAGTTCCCAGCTTCTGACGGACACAGTCTGTGCCTCTTTTGTCTGGGCGAGTCGCACCAGAGCCAGTCGTGTGCTCACTGTAGAAATTTCACCCGTCTGGCGGTCCAGAACCGGAGCAACAGACTGAAGGCGCACCTGATGGAGCTCGCCCTGGCTCCTACCACTGCTCCTTCTACTTCTGCATCTACGAGTGCTCCTCCACCTGACCGGGCTCTCAAGCCTTCTTCTTCCTCGCTTCTCGTTCACAAGAAGGAGAAGAAGGACAAGAACGGGGAGAAGAAGAAGAAGCATAGGTTGGAGGTGCGTCACTCATTTCCACCTACTCCTCGCCCTCCTACCTCTCCTCGGCCTAGACCGCCTTTCTCCATCGCGAGATGTCCCTCTCTGGGATCTTTCGCTTGGGGTGGCCATTCTTCTTCAGACTCTCCTAACAATGGCCGCAGGCTGGTGCGCCAGCTCGCCCCTTGCTTCCATCTTCGTCTTTCTCACCACCACCTGGTAAGATGGGCCATCTCACGACGCGACAAGTCTCCGTTTCTTCCAGGCCACATACTCTTACAATAGACGCACTGGCAGCCACCGTTTCGGCCACCGTTTTGTCGCCCATCATTCCTCTCACCATTTCGCCTCCCACGGTTTCGTCTCTGACGGCTACCGTCACTGCTGGCCAGATGGGACTTCTTCAAGACGATGTTTGAGGCCATGGCAAAGTCCTTTGCCGAACAGTTTAAGGCCTCTGCAGCTCCGGGACCAACTACCGCATGCCCCAGGGATTCTGGCCCTGCTGTCGCCCCGCCGCCCTCTCAAGGGTCGAGCAGTCATTCTGCTGGCCCAGCCATAATGGATTGGCACGATCCAGATGTAGTAGCGATGAGCGCCCAGCCCATCGACCCACCCAGGCCGTACTGGCGCGGTCCCGATGTGGCTTCCAGAGTTCCCCCCTCGTCCTCCAAAGACTCCAACTCATCGTTGGAGGAGGGTGAGGGGGATGTGGACGTGGAGAAGACGCCCGACCAAGCGATGGGTGCTGTTGATCCGCCTAGAGGAGAGGACCAGAGATCCCTCACAGCGATGCTCACCCATTTGGGGACTGCCCTTAATTTGCGGGTTGATCAGCCGCCGCTGGAAGGTGTTGACCAGATGACGGTCAAGTTGGACAAGAGATCCATCCGACCCGTCCACATTACAATGTTCCCTTCCGTGCTGACATCTGCAAAGGCCACCTGGAAGAAGCCCAGTTCGGCACACTCCGTTTCGTCCAGGCTCGATGGGATGTACCGAGTCCTGGACGAGGATGTCGAGTTCCTTCAAGCACATCCTCTACCAAATTCTTGGTGGTGAAGGCTTTCCAGCACAAGACGGCCGTCAGTGGGTTTCCGGTACCATCAACTTGGAGGGAAAGAAACTCGATGCGGTGGGCCACATGTTTTATGCCACTGGTTTTCTCTTCCTCAGGGCGGTGAACTATTCAGCTGCCATGGGCCTTTACCAATCATACCTTTGGGAGCGTGCCAAAACCCTCGCCGCAAAGCTGCCAGCTGACCTCCAGAAGGAACTCGACTCCCTGAGCGAGGAGGGTGATTTTCTGGCCGAACAGAAGATGCAGACGGCCAGACACATAAATGATTATGCGGCGAAGGACATGTCCTCTGCCATCCTTCTCCGACAACATGCTTGGCTTAGGGGCACTACTCTCGACGACTCCATGAAGAAGTTGATTGCGGAGTTTCCGTTCGATGGCCATGGTTTGTTTGGCCAAGATACTGACAAAGTGCTCAATGAGTTGCGTCAGACCAACTCCACTGCTAAATTCTTAGGCCTTACCACTCCTGCACAGTCTACAAAGCCGAGGTTTCAGCCTTTTACCAATCGCTACCGTGGCAACCCACAGCAGCAACAAGGTGGAACTGCAGAACAGTCTTGAGCCGGTTTTTATCGCCCAAGGCGACAACATGGCAAACAACGGTTTCAGCCATATGGACAAAATAAATGCAGGGACGGCAAATGGAAGTCTTGCGTTTGACTTCCCCCAGGCCAAGACTCTATCACTCCAACTCCCGTACCTCCCCCTCTGGACCTTCCTCCAGGTGTGGTCCGATGTCACAAATGACTGGTGGGTCTTGAAGATCTTGTCTGCTGGTTACACCATCAAGTTTGACCGGATGCCTCGGGTAGGAAAGCACCGTTTCACCAACTCGTCTCTCCATCTGGAAGAAGAAGTTACAACCCTTCTCTCCAAGGGGGCCATTGAGCTGGTACCATCGACCGATTGGGACAGCGGTTTCTACTCGAGGTACTTCGTTGTCCAGAAGAAAGACAGGGCCTCCGCCCGATTCTGGACTTGCGTCGCCTCAACAAATGCATCCACACCAGGAAGTTCCGGATGGTGACCCTCCAGACCATCCTCCCCCTCATCAACAAACGGGACTGGTTCATGGTTATAGACCTCAAGGACGCTTACTTTCACATCAGCATTCTCTAGGAGCACAGACGGTTCCTTCGTTTCAGGATAGGGGACTCTGTGTACCAATACCGTTGCCTACCGTTTGGTCTGGCCACAGCACCGAGAGTCTTCACCAAATGCATGGCTCCGGTGGCTGCCTTCCTCTACCAGAAGGGGATCAGGGTCTTCCCGTACATCGACGACTGGCTGATAGTCTCCCCCACCAGATCATCCGCCATTCGGAGTACACCGTCCATCTCATGGAGAGTCTTGGCCTCAGGATCAACTTTAACAAATCAAAGTTGGAACCTTCACAGTGAGTGCATTGGAGCAGTTCTGGACTCGCTGGCAGTCAGGGCCTTTGTCCCACAGAAAATGCTTACTGGACATTGCACAGGCAGTAAGCGACTTCAGGGCCAAACCCTTCGTCAGAGCAAAGAAGGCTCAACGACTCCTGGGCTTTATGGCTTCAACCACGGCAGTGATTCCTCACGTCAGATTGAAGTTCTGGTCCCTACAATCGTGGCTTTTCCATGAATTCGATCCACTCACAGAGAGTCAGTCCAAATGGTTGTTTCCCTCTCCGGAACTGGGGGACCAGCTGGCATGGTGGACCACACATCTCAATGTGGCTATGGGGGAAAACTTCTATCCTCCACAGCCGTCTCTATAAGTTCTGACCGATGTAAGCAACCTACGGTCAACAACACTTGGTCTCCGCACGAGATCGTCCACCACATAAACTACCTGGAGTTGCTGGCCATATGGAAGGCCATGCGGTCCTTCAAGACATTGCTATGTGGCAAGGCAGTCCAAATAGCATCAGACAATACCACCGCGATTGCGTACCTGAACAAGCAAGGAGGGACAAGGTCCACCACATTGCTATATCTGGCGGTACAACTTTGGGAATGGTGTCTCGAGAAACACATCTTTCCAATTGGAGTCCACATCCAGGGCAAACTGAATGTGCTGGCCGACCACCTGAGTCGTCTCACCTCAACGACCCAAGCGTGGGAACTGGACAACAGGGTATTTCACTCCTTTTGCAAATCGTGAGGGACCTCGAGCATCGACCTCTTCGCATCGGAGTCCAACCGCAAGTGCCCCAGATACTGCTCTAGGACAGGCATCGGACTGAATTCCGAGGTGATGCGTTCATGAAACGGTGGGACCAGGACTACCTTTACGCCTTCCCCCCGTTTCTTCTGGTTCAGAAGGTCCTCACCAGGATGTACCAGCAACGGACGAATGCTATTCTCATCGCTCCAGCATGGCCATGTCAACCCTGGTATCCACTTCTGTTGCACATGTCGTCGCAGTCTCGCACGCTGCCAGACTCTCCAACGCTTCTACAAATGGAGCAAGGGCAACTTCACCATTCGGACCTGCCCAGTCTCCACCTCACCATGTGGAGGATGATCCCAGACTGTCCAGGATCTTGGAACTAGCAAGGCGCCCCTCTACGAGGAAGTACTATGCCTCCAAATACAGACGATTTTGTGAATACTCAACAGATACCTCCACTCAACGTGAGTCTGCAACACATCATGTCATACCTCCTCCATTTGGCGGAGTCAGGTCTCAGCATTACTTCCATCAGGGTCCATCTGGCAGCAGTAGTAGCACACTCTCCAGTTGGATCACCTGCTTCTGGTGCTTTCTGTGACCAAACGGTGAAGCGTTTCCTCAAAGGTCTATGAAACGCTTTTCCTCAGGTTAAGATTCCAACCGCGCAATGGTCTTTATCTACTGTTTTGAATGCCCTCACTAAGACTCCCTTCGAGCCGATGGCTACTGCGGACATTTGTTTCCTCACTTGGAAGAATGTGTTTCTTGTGGCCATCACGTCTGCTAGACGAGCTGGTGAGCTGGTGGCTTTGCGGGCGGATGCCCCGTTTATCAAATTCTACAATGACCGCGTGGTGCTCCATGCTGACATCACCTTCTTACCAAAGGTAGTC
This sequence comes from Bradypodion pumilum, assembly GCA_035047305.1. Classification (NCBI taxonomy): domain Eukaryota; kingdom Metazoa; phylum Chordata; class Lepidosauria; order Squamata; family Chamaeleonidae; genus Bradypodion; species Bradypodion pumilum. The sequence continues at coordinate 11,166,576 of JAWDJD010000015.1, forward strand.
TCCCAATTTCACACGGCTCAGACTATATCTTTACCAACTTTCTTTCAAAACCCCAGCAACGCTCAAGAAAGGACCTGGCACACGCTTGATGTGAAATGAGCTTTATTGTTTTACACCAGCAGGACCTGTGAGTTCCGTAAGTCACAGCGTCTGTTTGTTGCCTATGGGGTAAAGTCTAAAGGTGAACCCATCTCTTCCCAGAGGTTCTCCAAATGGATTACATCAACCATCTACCTGGCCTACGAGTCTGCCTCTTTGCCACCTCCTCCACATGTCAGGGCACATTCTACCAGGGCGGTTGCTACCTCTACTGCCTTTTTGGAGGGCACCCTGCTCGAGGACATCTGTAAGGCTGCCACCTGGTCCAGGCCTTCCACATTTGTCCAACACTACAGGATGGACACCAGAGCCACTGCGGACGCCAGACTTGGTCATGTCATCCTTGCCAGAGGGCTCCAGGTGCCTTGTCCTTGAGGATACATCCTACCTGACTGACGTACTTCATTGTGGAATCATCTCATCCGACTGCCCACCGACCAAGTAAGTGTGAGCTTGCTAATTTCCCAATAGTGGGGATTCACAAACTATACGAAGGAGAAAGTTGGGTTTCACTTACCAGTGATAACTTTCAGTCTTTGAGTATATAGTTTGTGAATACACACTACCCACCCTGCCTCCCCTCTTGAGCAGCATGGATGAGATCATTTGATTTATCCTGTGCTTGGCTTAAGTATGGAACTGAGGTAAAATAGCGAACTGACGCCTAAGGGTGGGTGGTATGGTGGGCGGTCTTACCACCAAAACTTTTGACCAATCATCTTTAAAGCCTCGGATCGATGTTCTGCGCAGGCGCAAAACCCAATAGTGTGTATTCCAAACTATATACTCAAAGAACAAAAGTTATCACTGGTAAGTGAAACCCAACTTTCCATGCACTCTGGTGTTGAGGCATGCCTGCCCCATGTCCACGGAAATGTCTGCAGACACAGACAGCACTGAACCCTAAAGTTGGATACGACTGGCTTTCGAGCAAGGGTGACCTACCTTTACCTTTACCTACTTCCCCCAACCTTTTGTCACTTATACAAAGCCGCTGAATGTGAGTCCGTTGACATAATTCCATTGCAAAATATATTACTGTACTGTATTTAGTTCTCTGCATCTTAGATCTTGTCATGTCACTGTGTATTCCTTCACACCAGGATGGATGATTTCAGGGGATTTGGGGAGGGCAAAGGTTTGACCCCTACTACACCTCCTAGCTGCATGGACCCTGAAATGACTATTATTGATGAATTAAATACAAACAAAATGTGCTTCTCTGAGAAATTCTGGTTTCAGTGCTTTTTAAATTTTTTATTAAGTTGGTAGTAGTTCCTTAGGGGACCGTTTTAGGGGCCACAGAGTGAATCTGTATATCTGTTTAAATTGTAATAATTGTTTTATGCAAGTCAGCATCCCCTTTTTATGGTGATATGTTCCTCCTCATTTGCCCACGTGTGGGTGCTCTCTCTAGTTTCTACCCCAGTAATGAGTTTGCCAGTTGAGCAAAGGAGTCTGTTTAGAATCTTACATCTGTAAAACGTCTACAAAAGTGTAATTTAGCATCATAGTTGGATGCACGTGTACTAAAAAGGCCCTTCCAGGCTGATTAGTACTGCTTATATAGTCCCTCAGTCTGAATGTGAAATATTTAACACTTAACTCATGAATGTGAAACGTGCTGTTTGCTCTGAGCTTCTTTTCTTCATTGCCTGATCTTCACTTGTGAGTGCAGTAAATAAATAAATCTTGGCAAACAGTCACTCCCAAGGTAATTTATTCTATCTGTGTCAGGGTGTGCAAGATACGTCATTGGAGGTAAATGATGGAGAATCAGATATGAGTGTCTATTTTTAAAATATTTTTTCCGAAACAGCAGCAGACTTTCCACTGTTGTTTGACTTTTAACATTCGTGTTGAGTGGTGTTAAGCCTGAGATATATATCAGCAGAGACAGGTAATAAGAGGTGTGTGTTACATGCTGTTACATCCAAACTGACTGATAGCAACCTGATCTTGGATTTGAATCCAGGTCTCCTAAATCCTATGATAGTGATGGCCAACCTTGGCACTCCAGGTGTTCATGGACTTCAATTCTCAGAAGCCCCTGATCAGCACTCCTGCTGATCAGGGCTTCAGGGAATTGAAGTCCAAGAACACATGGAGTGCCAAGGTTGGCCATCACTGTCCCACGGTCATTCTGTCCATAGCACCACACTGGGTATGAAATGTATCAACTACAAAGGAACAATAGATACTGATTTTTAAAACCAGTCCATGTTATTTCTAGATTAGAACAATTAGTATGGTCTGCCATGAATAAATCCCTTTTGCAGACTCTCTTAAAGGTCTGTAGTGAAGCAATGTCCCCCAAGGATCCGATGCCTTGTTGTGGCACTTGTGTGGTTCAATGAGGCTATGGACCATGGTACTTCTTCAAAACATGATGGCTTGTACATGTCGGGTGAAACAGTAGGCAGTTCATATGACTGTCCTTTCCTCCTATTTTATGCTCTAAGAATTATAACTGGTGAGGCAAGGGTTAAGTTGAATGTTACATGGCAAGTGAATCGATTACAGCACTGTTCAGAATCAAAATACCTTGGTGTGATGCTTGACCGGACACTCTCTTTTAAGCAGCACTGCCTGAATGCCAAAGCCAAAGTTAGTACAAGAAACAACATCATCAGAAAACTCACAAACTATAAATGGGGAACTCAACTATCCATGCTGCGCACATCAACTTTGGCCCTGAGTGTCTCTGCAGCAGAGTATGCTGCTCCAGTATGGAGCACATCTGCACACATGAAACAAGCTGACATTGCTGTTAATGAAGCCATGTGTATAGTGACAGGATGCCTCAAACTTACACCAGTTGGGAAAATATACCCTCTCGTTGGTATTGCTCCATCTAAGATCAGGAGAGAAATAGCAGCAGATGCTGAGAGAACTAAGCCACAGAAGGACCCTTGACATCCTCTGAATGGATATGAGCCTCAAGTCCACCAGCTCAGCTCCAGGAAGAGCTTTATGGCAATAACAAACATTCTTGAGGGTACACAAGAGCAAAACCAGATGAGAAGATGGAGGAAGGAGCGCACTGGACAAGGAACATCATTCAAGGAGAAGATGGCTAAGGAACTCAACCTCCCCTATGTCACTTGGAGGACCCTGAATAGGTTGAGGGTTGGAGTCCCTAAATGCAAGACCAACATGCTCAAGTGGAGACTGCTGGAGGACAACAACAACACAGTATGAATGTGGAGAGACACAGAGTCTGGCCCATTTGCTGGTCTGCCAATTGCTGCCAGAGAATGCACTGATGATGACTTGCGTCTGGGTAATGACAAAGCAAAGAAAGTGGCTTCATTTTGGCAGTCCAGGGTCTGATCAGGACATGAAAGAAGAAGATCCTCTAAGAACTCTTTGAGGCAGGTCATGCTGAGGAGAATTCCTGAGTCAGGATCATAGAGTGCACCAGTGGGATTTAAACCTGGATTGCTGGGGATTACCCCCAACCCCCTCTCCACTTGACCACACTGTCTGTCAGTTATAATTTATGTTCATGAACTAGTCTGTGCTGAGTCTTCATCATATGTCCATTTTAAACACTTAGCATACCTCTTAAGTCTGCTTTGTGCTCCTCGGATCCCTGTGTTTAGTCAGGAATGGAGAGATGCCATTTGTCAGCATCATCTGTATTTAATTGCCATGGAGCTATTTTTAATTTGCCACAGGACCTGACAGCTGTGGCTTCTGTTCTTTTCATGCCATGTAAGTTTTAGCGGCTTATCACGTTGGATGCTTGTGGCTCAACTTTCTGAGATACAAAGCCAACATCAGGGATGCCAAGAACATTGTTCGAAGAATCCCGGGAGAGTTCCCTAAGTCCAAGTGGAGCAAAACTGAGCCAAATTAGTTATATGGACAATGAAGATAGAGTTGGAATGAAATCAGGAGTACGCTTAGGAACTCCGTGCCAGAACTGACAAATCAGAACCAGAGGAATGGTTCAGTCAAAGTGATTTAAGATACAAATGGGAGCCAAGTGAAATAAATTAGAACCAGAGACCCAAGGAAAGGTCAGGAGATGGCATTAAATTTTAACCAGGCTAGAGGCAGGAACAGATTAGGATTGGAAATGAGGCAGGGGTCATCAAGGTTGGGATACTGGTTGTCAGAAATGTAAGGAGTCCCAGTAAGTCATCATATTTCTCAATTATTCCTTTAAAAACCTACACCAGTTGAGATAATAGACCCTCTTGTTGGTATCACTCCACCTAAGATCAGGAGAGAAGTAGCAGCGGATACTGAGAGAACTAAGTAAGAGAAGGACCCTCGACGTCCTCTGAATGGAGATGTTTGCCAACTCAGATCTAGGAAGAGCTTTATGGCAAGAATTCTTGAGGGTACGCAAGAGCAAACCCAAATTAGAAGATGGAGGAAGGAGCTCACTGGACAAAGTATAACATTAAAGGAGGATATGACTGAGGAACTCAACCTCCCCTATGTCACTTGGAGGACCCTGAATAGGCTGAGGGTCAAAGTCCCTAAATGCAAGACTGACAGGCTCAAATGGGGGCTGAAAATAGACCCTCTTGTTGGCATCACTCCACCTAAGATAAGGAGAGAAGTAGCAGAAGATGCCAAGAGAACTAAGCAAGAGGAGAACCCTCAATACCCTCTGAATGGAGATGAGCCTCAAGTCTTCCAACTCAGATCTAGGAAGAGCTTTATGGCAAGAACAAACATTCTTGAGGGTAGGCAAGAGCAAAACCAATTAGAAGATGGAGGAAGGAGCTCACTGGGCAAGGAATAACATTAAAGGAGGATATAGCTGAAGATTTCAACCTCTCCTACGTCACTTGGAGGACCCTGAATAGGCTGAGGATTGGAGTCCCTGTATGCAAGGCCAATGTGTTCAAGTGAGGGCTGCTGACGGACAACAATACATGGTGTGAATGTGGAGAGATACAGAATCCAGCTCATTTCCTCGTCTGCTGATTGCTGCCAGAAACATGCACCGATGAGGACTTGGGTTTGGGCAATAACCAAACAAAGAAAGTGGCTTCATTTGGGCAGTCCAGGGTTTGATCAGGACATGAAAGAAAGAAAATTACTCCTTTAGAGGCTGTGATTGATAACTGGCCAGTGAGGATTTAGCTACTTTTTTTTTAGAAAAGAAGATCTTCTCCCCTCTGCCATGGCATATTTACATGAAGTAACTCCTGATGCTTTGCAATAACCATTTTGCATATCTAAAGCAAACACAACTTGCCTACATTTTTTACCTGGCCGACAGGGAGACAGCTCGTGAGCTACAAGCTCGTGTTTTGCTATCTTGGACTCCCCGATCAGGAGGCACTCAGTAGAATCAAACATTCACAGAAGTGAAAGGGCAGTCTGATGCAGAACAAACATATAACAATTGTCTCACTTGAGAAACACGAATTTAAGAAAACTGGAAACTTAAAAAAAATGGAGCATATAAACATTGCAGTGCTTGGTATCAGTGAATTAAAGTGGACCCGAATGGGATATTTTCAGTCTGACAACTGCAAAATATTATACTCTGGAAATGACACACTTAGAAGAAATGGAATTGGACTGAGACCAAGGCAAGATATAGGTCAGTTAGTGGCTATAGTGCAAGATTTGACTGAATAATATCAATCACAATCCATGGAAAACCTATCAACATTATTAGCATCCATGTCTATGGAATCATTATGAAATGTAGAGCTTGAGAAGAGCTCTGTGGATACCTTGGACTTCCAGAAAGAAAAACAAGTGGGTCCTAGAGTAATTCTAGCCTGAACTGTCTCTGGAGGAAAAAATGAAGAAATAAAGGTTTTCTTATTTTGGACTGCGGTGGCTCAAGTGGTTAGTTTTAACACACTGTACTCAAAGACTGGAAAGTTGGAGTTCAATTACCGAGTACTGCATGATGGAGTGAGCTCCCGTTTCTGTCCCAGCTTCTGCCAGCCTAGCAGTTAGAAAGCAAGAAATTGCAAGTAGATAAATAGGGACCACTTCTGTACCTATTGATCCAGGATTAACCTAGCAGACAGCACTGGCTCTTTGGCTATAAATAGAGATGAGCAATGAAACCTAGAGTTGGATACGACTGGCTTTTGAGCAAGGAAGACGTTTACCTTTGCCTACTCTGGGTACTTCTTAAGAAGGCAAGACTCTCTGGAAAAGACATTAATGTGGGGAAAGTGGAAGGCAGCAGGAAGTGAAGAAAGCCAAAAGCAAGATGGATTGAGTCTCTTAAAAGGAAGTCACAAACTATAACTTTCAACTTGGATGTTGAAGACAAGACATTTTGGAGATCTCTCATTCATAGGGTCACCATCAGTCCAAGATGACTTGACTGCACATAAAAATGGCAAAAAATGAGACAGGATGCTAGAAGTACAGTTTGAATGTGGATGTTCATATTCTGCTATGGTCTTTAGGAGCTTGTTTTTATGCTTTAGCCCTTAAGCTTTCTACATGTTAGTGTGGGAAAGTAGATCTTGGAGGCATGAAAGGAGCCTTATTCAGGAGTTCCCTGAATGGAGTTCCTCCAGCAAATATCCTTTCAACCCAGAATAATTTCTGAGAGAAATTATTATCAAGAATGAATGAAGTTACTCTTGCAGCTATTTGGAATGGGATGTTTTCTGTTCGTGGCAAGTTGCTTCCCTCTTGTGGTGAGTACTGAAGAGGTTTGAGAACTAAAAAAGAGTTTGCCCATCTTACATGGAGATATAAAGGCGGTTATCATTGAGTCCTTCTGTTTTATGAAGTGGAGCAGGTGTAGAAGATACATCTGGAGATCCAAACACAGTCCAGAAGTTTCAAAAGAGATACTTCCCAGACGATAGTAGAGGATGCTGAACAGAGTGAGGACCGGCTATGGTAGATGCGGGGCCAGTCTGTTCACTTGGGGATGGAAGTCCTCTTCTCAATGTGATTGTGGAGAAGAAGACCAAACTATGGATCACATTACATTTAAGTGTCCCTTACATGCATTTAGAGGCACATTGGAGCACTTGCATAGTGCCACAGATGAAGCCCTTCAATGACTTTCAAACCTAGACGTGGAACTCTAGTTAGGAGCCTGAGATGGTCAATTTCTGCTTACTGTATATATCAGCATTAATGTAGGGACAAAATGGCCACCCCCATCATGCAAGCAGGGCAAAATGGCCGTCCTAACCTCAAAGTTTACTGAGAGAGCGTGACCTGGCCCCTGGCTTGAAAAGTTTGGGAACCCCTGATGTAGACAACTGAAATTCATCATACGATAAACATTTTTTAAAAAGAAGAGGTACTTTTGGTATATTGGTAAAATGATGTAGAAAGAAAAGTTGGTCCTAGAACAGATGCCAAGAAGTGACTGAAAATTGAAGGAAGGATAAGTCGGGTGATGAAGAAGATCACCTTTGAAATAAAAGAACTGGCAGAGCCAACACTGATCAGGAAAGAATAAGAAGGAATAATAAAGAACAGTAAACAATAAGGAAGAACAAGTAAAGAAAAACTTCTTATTGTTTCTTTTCTGCCAGAGTAGAAATCGTCCTGGCCATTATGACTTTGGATTCAACAAAACTAAACAATTATGTTGTACTGCAACCAGATCAATCAAGCTTCTAAAGCCAGTAAGTACTTTTCCTTCTTATACTTCTCTACTGCCTTATTTTTGCCTTGAATGAAGAGCTGCAAAATCAGTATGTTTTGTTTCTCGTTAGATGAGCATGATTACTGTAATCAGAAAATAAAATATGAAATACTTTCAGTTGAATAATGAACACAAAAGTGAGTTTGAGAAGAATCAAAATATGAATCTGAAGAAGAATAGTCAAAACATACAGTGGGGAAATGGGTCCAAACCCATATTCGAGGAACTAAAGGAAGACAGGATGATAAACGGACAAGATAAAGACAACAGGAGCTTTTTAGAAACGGGAAAAGTCTAGCCAATTTAATTTTGGAATGAAATGTCCCAGAACTGAAGAGGTTGAAAAGCTGCGTTTAGAAAACAAATAGTCAACTAAAAAATTGTGGAAAAAATAAGTTGAAAACCCAAATGGACATAACAAAGCCAAAAGGAGTGCAGGAGCATGCATAGCAAAAGAAGAAGGTGACATTTTCAAAGAAGGAATGGCATTTGAAAAGGTTGGGAACCCCTAGTCTACATAGTGGACTTCTTGATAACTGAGTGTTTCCTTGCCTTGTCCTTGAGTCAGTCACCTTGTAATCATATACAAGATGATGAGGTTTTCAGAGCATTGGTTACTTTGCTTACAAATTGGGGCGAGAGAAGCTTGGCAAAGCACTTTGGAAATTACAATTGAGACAATGCTTTTGGAAGACTGAGTAGGACCATATTATTTAAAAGCCCATTAACAATGAGATTGAGCGGTGGTGTCTTGCGAAAGCTGATTCTGCCAAGTATAGATCAAGGGGGAAAAATATTAATGTTGTATTGAGGGTTTTTCTTCTGGACATTGATTCTGGCAAATACGATTTAGTGTTGTTATCTGTTCAAATGCAAAGTAATGTATTTGATGAATGATCTCCAGAGGAAGAGTTTGACATTTTTGGTTAACATTTTTGGGGTAAACACATTTCATCAGTTTGTTTATTGGCATGAGCTTAGAGCTGCATTTTTCCTTATTCTCATGATAAATGAAGGGGATAGATTGGCTTTTTAAAAGGCCACCCCTTTTGAAGCTGTTAGGACAAGATGGCCATCCCCATCGTGCAGGCAGGGCAAAATGGCCATTTGACCCTCGAAGCTGACTGAGAGAGTGTGACCCAGCCCCTAGCTTGGAAAGGCAGGTAGTTCTAGTAGCAGCTCAGGTAAAAGAGATGTGGCAAATTAATGGAAATTAAGACTATCAGTGTCTCCAGTCATGATGGCTTCATGGTTCTCCAAGAGCAGATGTCTATTTTTGTTGTTGCTAGAGAAGAACAGATGGGAGAGGACTCTTGACTTCATGCCCTGCTTATGTGATCCCCCCCCCCCAAAACATCTGGTTGGTTACTGTAGGAAGCAGAATGCTGGATTTGATTAGCCCATATTCTCATCCAGCAAGATATTTTCGGTGTTTATATTTCTCTTCATCCACTAGCAGTTTAGCAGTTCAAAAGCAAGAAATTGCAAGTATGGTAGATAAATAGGGACCCCTTCGGTGGGAAGGTAACAGCATTCAGTGCGCTCCGGTGTCTAGTCATGTCTGCCACATGACAATGGAAAGGTCTGCAGAAGCAGACAGCACTGGCTCTTCGGCTTTGAAACATTTATGTTGCTCATTGTTTTTACCTGTTATGGAGAAACAAACCTTTGGGGAGGGAGAAAAGAGACCCTTCTGAGCTAGGCAGGTGAAATTAAAAAGATAATAAGATCAGTTTGGGGCATATGCAAATCACAAGAATAAAATTAGAAGCAATGTCTGTATAAAGCAGTAGGGAACCTAAGGCCTGTGGGTCAGATCTGGCCCATGGTGCCATTTCATATTCACCCACCCACCCTCCAAAGACATTCAAAAAACAAAATGTCTGCCCCTTTGAAGCTGTTGGGACAAAATGGCCACCTTCATTGTGCAGCAGGGCAAAATGGTCATCCGGCCCTCAAAGCTGACAGAGAGTGTGACCTGGCCCCCGGCTTGAAAAGATTGGGAACCTCTGAGCTAGACCCTTGGCCCAATTGCATTTTAAAAAGGTTCTGTTTTCTCTTTGTTAGGGAAATTGCTGGAGTTGTGGGGTTGAGTTTTTACTTATTTATTGATTGCATATTTTATACCACCCATTTGGGAAAGTTCCCATTTAAAAATCCAGATTCTCTGTGGTGTTCCTATGGCACCTTAGGGTACTCAGGGTAATTTAAACTGGGGCTGACTGGAACTTTTAACCCATGAAACCTATTTTTGCATTGTACTTTCAGTCAAGCTTTTTCTATACCACAGTCAAATCTGGTTATACCTTTCTTGTTCTTGTCCTGGGGATGAAAGCTTTGGTGCTGGACCTCATGTAATCTTCCTGTAACGAGTGTTACCCTGGGAAGCAGCTGTCCTCTTGCGTCTAATTTTAGTCCTAGGTTAAGGGGCAGCTTAGTCCACTGCAATGCGGAGGTGGCACAAACGATAACTGGTCCAGGGAGGATTTTGCAAGTGATGACTCAGGCACACAGCTTACACGACAAAAAAAAAAACCCTCCCAGCTCTCCCAGGCAGGCCCATTTGGGATCTTAGTCTCTTAAATTAAGGCCTCTAAATTGGACTAAGCTTGTTAATTCACCATATGGGGGTTTGTGTGCTCTGCTGACAGACTGGGGCAGATTTGAGTGGCTGGCAAAGCTCCAGTCATTCCCATCGCCATCCCAAATGCTGGAAAGTCAGCAGAGAGTTGGGCGACAGGATTAAAGAGATTTTGATTATTATCGTCGAATAAAAGGAGCAGATGGTCTGATCTACACGTGGCTCATTAGCTTTAGTCTAAAGGAGACTCTGAACTGGCCATCCATCCCAGAAGGAAAGGCAGGAGTCATGGCCTGAATTTGCATTTCCCTCCATAGCCACCCAATTCCTCTCTTAGGGTGGGGCGCGGGGGGCGGGGGGCGTGCGGGCGGGGCATGGTTTCCAACCAACATGTAAGTACAATGTCAGGCATTAAGCAATGCTGAGCCATTTTGTTACACTTTCTTTCTTGGGCTGTTTTGGAGTTCTGTTCCCCATTGAGGTTTTGCATTATAAAGCACTCTCGTAGATCAGTGATTTTCAGCCTGCAGGCCAGTTCGTGGCATCATTTCATGTGCCCCCCCCTGACTCCACCACACCAGGAAGTGCCATATGGAGGAAGGGTAAAATGGCGGTCCAGCCCCTGAAGCATGACCCAGCCCCCAGCTTTAAAAGGTTGAGAACTCCTGTTCATAGATGAATACATTAGCAGTTACAGGCATTGGTAGTACTTCTGATTTTCTTCTAAAAATCAGTGTAATGTGCTATCAAGTTTGCCTGCAGCCAACTGTTTTGGAGGATAAATTGAAGCTATACAGCAATGGAGAGGATTCTGCCCTTGTCCTTTAGATAGCTCTCTGACATAAATGTTGACATGTTTCCAGGTGTGCTAGTCACATCAGATAATAATAATTTTGTGTCAGAAATTATTCTGGGTTGAAATAATTTTTTACTGGAGACACTCTGCTCAGGGGTCGCCCAAATGAAGCTCTTTTCATGTCTCTAAGAGCTGGAACACAAACAGGTGCTCAATCTGCGATGCAGTATACGGGTCCTGAACTGCCAACTTGCCGGCCTTCCAGCTAACAAGGCGAGCTTCTTAACCACTGAGCCACCACAGTCACATCAGATGTTAGCACACAAAACTAAAGAAGTTGAAGTGCCTTCTTCTGTAGTATTCTATGCATGCCAAACTTCAGCTTCTGAAACAGGAGTGATTCCCTCTGCCCATTTGTTCCCTAAGAACTGCATGCAACCCTAGACCTGTGACCCAAGCATGCTTACTTTTCCTAGAAAGTTAATAGAAGATTATGCCCAAAGTAATTTAGATGAAACAGGATGCTTAGCACATCAGATCAGAAAAAGGGGATAGATTGGAAAGGGGGAGGAGAAATACAGTGTTGTAAGGAACAATACTGTATAGGGACATGGAATGTAAGATCTATGAACCAAGGAAAACGAAGTGGTAAAAAAGGAAATGGAAAGAATAAGCATTGACATCTTGGGAATCAGTGAGTTAAAATGGTCAGGGATGGGCAAATTCAGCTCTGGAAACCATCATATCTACTGTGGACAAGAAAACCTCAGAAAAAAACGGAGTAGCCATAATTGTCAATAAAAGAGTGAGAAAAGCAGTAATGGGATATAATCTCAAAAATGCTAGAATGATGTCAGTCAGAATACAAGGCAAACCTTTCAATATCACTGTAATCCAAATATACGCACCAACCACTGGTGCAGATGAAGCCAACACCTCATAGAACAGACACCAAGAAATGATGTACACATTATCATAGGAGACTGGAATGCCAAAGTAGGAAATCAAAAAGTAAATGGAATAACATGCAAGTTTGGTCTTGGAACACAGAACGAAGCAGGGCAAAGATTGATAGAGTTCTGCCAAGAGAACGCACTAGTCATAGCAAACACCCTCTTCCAGCAACACAAGAGGCGACTTTACACATGGACATCACCAGATGGCCAGCATCGAAACCAGACTGACTACATACTCTGCAGCCAAAGATGGAGAACCTCCATACAGTCAGCAAAAACGAGACCTGGAGCAGACTGTGGCTCAGATCACAACCTACTGATCGCAAAATTCAGGCTTAGACTAAAGAAAATAGGGAAAACAATTAGGCCAGACAGATATGACCTAGATAACATCCCTAAGGAATACACAGTGGAGGTCTGGAACAGATTGAATGGCTTGTACCTGATAGACAGAGTGCCAGAGGAATTATGGACAGAGATGCAGGACATCATGCAGGAGGCAGCAAGGAAAACCATACCAAAAGAAAAGAAGCGTAAGAAAGCAAAGTGGTTGTCTGATGAGGCTCTTAAAATAGCAGAGGAAAGAAGGAACGCAAAAGGCAAAAGAGAAAGGAAAAAATACAATCACTTGAATACAGAATTTCAAAGAAAAGCAAGGAGAGATAAAGAAACCTACCTAAATGAACAGTGCAAAGAAATAGAAGAAAACAACACAAGAGGCAGGACTAGAGATCTTTTCAAAAAAAATTAGGGAAATCATGGGAACATTTAAAGCTAAAATGACCATGATAAGGGACAAAGACGGCAAGGAGATAGCTGATGCAGAAGAGATTAAGAAAAGATGGCAAGAGTACACAGAGGAACTCTACAAAAAGGACCTCAATACCCCTGATAATCACAATGATGAGAACATTGAACTTGAACCAAACATCCTAGAGAGTGAAGTCAGAAAGGCAGTGGTGGGCATCAGCAGGTTCACACCAGTTCGCCAGAACCGGTAGCAGAAATTCTGGCTGTCCCCATCTATCCAAGTTTTGAAATAAAGTAGTCCAAATTCGGGTGCAACACAGGTCTTCCCCCCTGGCCACACCCACCATACCATGCCCACAGTGTGGTAGTAAAAAATTTTTGAGCCCACCACTGCGAAAGGCCCTAAAAAGCACTACAAACAACAAAGCCAGTGGAGATGATGGTATCTCAGTTGAATTTTTCAAAGCCCTAAAAGATGATGGAATCAAATTATTGCATTCTATATGCCAGCAGATTTGGAAAACAAAACAGTGGCCACAGGATTGGAAAAGATCAGTATACGTTCCAATCCCAAAAAAGGGTAATGCCAGAGAATGTTCAAATTATTGAAAAATTGCGCTCATCCCACACGCTAGCAAGGTGATGCTCAAGATAATACAGGATAGACTTCAGCAGCACGTGGAGAGAGAATTACCAGAAGTACAAGCGGGGTTCAGAAGAGGCAGGGGGACTAGAGACCACATTGTCAACATACATTGGATCATGGAAAAAACAAAAGAATATCAGAAACAAGTCTACTTCTGTTTTATTGACTACACCAAGGCCTTTGACTGTGTGGATCACAACAAAATGTGGCAAGTAATTAAAGAGATGGGAATACCAGAACACCTTATATGCCTCATGAGAAATCTGTACATGAGTCAAGAAGCAACAGTTAGGACAGAATACGGAATGACAGAGTGGTTCGGAATAGGAAAAGGAGTAAGACAAGGCTGCAATTTGTCACCCTTATTATTCAACCTGTACACAGAGCACTTAATGCGCAATGCAGGGATGGAGGAATCACAGTATGGGATCAAAATTGCTGGGAGAAACATCAACAATTTGAGATATGCAGATGATACCACCGTAATGGCAGAAAGTGAGGAAGACCTAAAGAACCTCTTGATTGGATTAAAGGAGGAAAGTGCAAAAGATGGCCTGAGACTCAATATCAAGAAAACCAAGATAATGGCAACAGGTCCGATCTGTCCCTGGAAAATAGATGGGGAAGAAGTAGAAGCAGTGACAGATTTTACTTTCTTAGGATCAAAAATCACTGCAGATGGGGATTGCAGCCATGAAATAAAAAGGCGACTGATTCTCGGGAGACAAGCGATGAGAAACCTGGGGAACATAGTAAAAAGCAGAGACATCACATTGCAAACAAAGATTCGCATAGTCAAAGCAATGGTATTCCCGGTGGTAATGTATGGCTGTGAGAGCTGGACCATTAGGAAAGCTGACTGCAGAAGATGTGGTGTTGGAGGAGAGTTTTGAGAGTCCCCTGGACAGCGAGGAGCAAGGCCGCTGGGCGGTTATCTGCAGGGGCAATAAGGGTGGTGAAATATTGCCCTTTCAAGTTCCTATTGTTCTGTATGATTTGACGCCTCTTCCTTGTTAACAAGTAATTTTAAACACATTCATCATTTTATCTAGCCAGTTACTTTTACTAAGAAAGGTGATGTATTCATCCCTTTTTTATCTCAATAAAATGGAAGTAAGCAACAAACTCAGTTTGTTACTTATTCACCAGAGTTTGCAAATAATCCAATGATAAACATCACTAGGTCCAGGATAGATACTTCTTTGTTTCACCTTTAATCCCCATTATTCAGTATTGGTTTCACTTAACACATACAACTGTTAATTCAATTGTTCTTCCTCTTTAGTCACATAACAGTAATAAGATGGGGCACCGAAAAATTTAAAATTCAACCTTTTGCTATGAACTCTTTCGTCTGATGGCTCACCTGATGTCCTCTATTCTCCAGAAGTCCCTAGTACTGGAATCTGTCACCTGCGAGTGTTGTCCATGCAAGATAGAAACTGGGAGATAATTAGTTTTTGAATCCGTGATTAGGACTAATAATAAGTTAGTGTCAGAAATTATTCTGGGTTGAAAGGATTCTTGCTGGAGAAACTCTGCTCAGGGGATGCATAAATGAGGTTCCTTTCATGCCCGCAAGAGCTGGAACAGAGATGGCCACTCAAACCGTCATGTAGTACCCGGGTCTCAAACTGCCAAGTTGCCAGCCTTCTAGCTAACAAGGCAAGCTTCTTAAGCACTGAGCCACTGCAGCCCCATATGATGAGGTCTTAAGTTTGGCCAATGACAAAGCCAAGAAAGTGGCTTCATTTTGGCAGTCCAGGGTTTGATCTGGACACGAAAGAAGAATTGTCCATGATCATGGATTGTTTGAATTCAAGATAATAGAGGTTTTACTCTAGAATTTTTCTAGTATAGTTTTCTTATTATAATCTTCTAACTATATGTTGCCCTGAAAGTTCATACTGAAATGGGTGGTGGTGGTGGTGGGTACAATTCCTGAAGGGACTGCTGTGGCTTAGTGGTTAAGACACTGAAATTGATGACTGTAAGATGAGCAGGTCAGCAGTTCGAGACCCAAGTCATGCACAACGGAGTAAGCTCCGGTCATCTGTCCCAGCTTCTGTCAACCTAGCAGTTCAAAAGCAAGAAATTGCAAGTAGATAAATAGGTACCACTTTGGTGGGAAGGTAAAAAGCATTCTGTGCACTCCGGCAGTGTTTAGTCATGCCTGCCACATAAACAGGGAAACATTTGTAGATGCAGACAGCAAACCTTTATCTTTACTCTACAATTCCTAAATAAACAAACAAGGAATTGGCAAAAAAAAAAAAAACCAGACTCCCATGGCACTGGTGCTAAAAACAGAAGTAGAATGTATCTGCTGTAAAGCTTGGTCTCCCTTTGATGAAACAAAAGTGTCTGTTTAGTCATCAAAGAGGCCATTAACTCAGTTTATCTGCAAGCCCCCTCCAAAGTTTATCTCCTCTAATTTATCTAGCTATTGTGAGGCATCCCAGTTCTATTTTTTGACTCTACCCTAGGCTCCAAGTGCCAGTCTGCTGTCATTATAACAGCTGGAGAAAAAGAAAAGCCGAAACATAGAAAGGAAATTGATTTCTTAAATCACTCATCCTCAATAACGTGTTTGGGGTTCCGCACCGCATTCACCAACACAAGAGGAAAGACTGAACTTTTCTTAAGCAACACAATAATAGAGTGACAATATTTGCTTTTTAAAAATCTCTGGAGAGAAATTGATACTACTTTAAAAGTAATATCACAAAAAAAAACTCAATCCCTTTTTCTGGAAAGGTGGAACAATTGGCATTTTGTTCGTTTTTTTGCTCAACATTGGCATAAGAACAGTGACGGGTGCAGCACTCTTTCTATTAAAAATTGTTATGTTAGCCAACAGATTTACCAAAGGACAAACTTTGTCTTTTCAAAAAATCAGTTGTTAGTACAGTAGCCAAAGCCATCTTCTAGTTGCCGAACATATTCACTAGCATTCATTGGCAAAAAGTAGCATTAGAGTATCATCCTTGCACCAACGAACCTTTTAAGTGTTGCATTAAGTATCATTGCTTCACTTGGATCTGTTTAATGTGTTTAAAGCACTGTAAAAATGTCGAGAAAAAGAGGCACTGTCATTATTGCATTAGAACTGATCTGGGTGCATCTTTAGGGTCTGGTGTTCCTCCGATGGTGTAATGTATCTAGGAGGAACAAATCCAAAAGGCCTACTGTCCTGTCTCAGGATATGTCTGTAAGGTGAGGGGTGTGTGTGTGTCTTGGCTTCTGTGAAGATCTACTATATCTCTTAGATGTTCTTTTTTGACCCTTTCATCTCCCAGTCTGCCTCCACTAGTCCTGTAGACACCAGATGAATCTCTGCCTAAATCTGAGTACTGTAAAATACGGAGTGGATTTTGTTGCCTTGTGGTATTTGGAAGGACCTTTGCTTTTCTGCGGTGGTTTAGTGGTTAAGACACTGAACTTCACAACCAGAAGGTCGGAAGTTGGACACCTGAGTACTGCACGACAGAGTGAGCTTCTGCATCTGTCCCAGCTCCTGCCAACCTAGTAGTTCGAAAGAAAGAAATTGCAAGTAGATAAATAGGTACCACTTCGGTGGGAAGGTAAACAGCATTCCGTGCACTCCAGTATCTAGTCATGCCTGCCACATGTCCAAGGAAACATCTGCAGATGTAGATAGCACTGGCTCTTTGGCTGTAAACAGAAATGAGCACTGAACCTTATGGTCGTATACGACTGGCTTTCGAGCTAGGGTGACCTTTCTCTCTGGTGCTGCATTGATGATACAATATGCTAAAGTCCCCACATTCCTGGTTATTTCAATAACCATATGTATATCTGTATGTATCCACGCGACATTTCAGCCGATCTTTTGAGCCAAAAATATCCAGCAATTAATAGCTGTACAGAATTGGGGGGAAACAGTGCAGTGCCAGACAGCGGAATTGCACAAGTTAAAAAGTTCAGTTGTAGGTGTTGTGTGGAACAGTGTAATGAATTGGTTCCAAAAAATTGCCTAGAAGTTTCATATTTTTTTTAATTGCCTAGAAGTTTTATTTTTACCATTTAAATTTTTTAAAAAATATTGCTTCAAACATTTCATTTTAAAGGTGAATTCCCAAAAATCCAAGGTTGGCTTTTGCCTAACACCCTCCCCCCAAAATAATAATAATTATTATTATTATTATCCTCTGTATTGTTTTGCAAACTCCTGTACTTGTTTATTATTATTATTATTTTCTTAAAACTCCTACAGTGAAACTATCTATAATGATGTTCTTTTGATTTGCAAACCATCCATCTTTTACTAAAAATTCAAAAATGTTGCCAAATTCTTGTTTTAGGAGGAAGCTGCTTAAATGAGGTGGAAGAAAAAAAAGTTTGACAAGCTGCTTAAATGGAGTGGAAAGAAAATAAATGGTCAAGAAGCTTAAATGGGTGGGGGAAATAGTAGCCTATTGTTTTGTCTGAATAGATTCCCTCCCCTTCCAGCCTTTGATCAGCTTTTCCTAAATTCTGTTCTCTAGCAGGAGAGCTGTGTGGCCATACCTGGTCCTCACGATGAGATCCAAGAATACTGTATTTTGCCTCAGTTTCAATTTGCAAAAGAATTTACCTTTTTAATCCTGTTGAGGTCTCACCTTTATGCTGCTTCCTCTTTGGATTTCACCTGGCCCAGGATTACAGATAAAGATGGACAAATTCTGTTGCATCCTGTGTGTAGGACAGATTTCCACGGATAAAATAAGAGCAGAGTGCTATATATGCATAATTCCTATTAGAGGTAATTTAATCCCATCACTGTTTAGATAGGAAGCCGCAGTCAAGTCACAGGTGAGCTCACATTCATCCGCTGGCTTTTGATCTGTGTTGTGTGAAACCTCCTGTCTCTTGGATGCAAGGATACCTTCTAGATGTCACAGTACCCATGCGCCCGTGGATATAACCTTGCTGCCCCATGTGGGTGTTGCTAGTGCTGATTGCTGTTAATCATTTGGATTGTTGGCATTTAATGCTCTCTTGATGAGACTGTGATTCTTGCTGCTTCTTTAGCGTCCAGATCTAATTTTAAACTGCCGTAATGAGACCGCCTTCTTGGCTTTATCATTGGCCAAAATTAAATCCTCATTGGTACACTAGATCAACTTTTTAAAGCCGGGGGCCAGGTCATGTTCCCTCAGACAGCTTCAGGGGCTGGACAACCATTTTGCCCTTCTTCCACCACATGGCACTTCCTGGTTTGGTGGAGGCAATGGGGGGGGGCACATGAAATTGTGCCATGGGCCGCATCCAGGCTGCAGATTGAGAATCCATTCACTAGATCAAACCAGAGGGCTGTGTTTGCTGATTTGAGTTGGGGGAGAGCATATCCAATGGAATGTATTCAATCAATGGTTCCCAAAAGAAGAAAAGTCTTTTTAGACTACCAAAATCTCTTGCGAGTCTTATGGTCGTGGTAATCCAAGAACATCTAGAACCCAAATTTGGGTGGAACTGTTAGGGGATTAGCCATGGTTTGTGGTTCTTACAGTGTTCTTGGAAAGCAGAGACACTTTGAATCCTATGTAGGTCCATAGAGTAAAGGTAAAGGTCGGGTCCATTGGCATAGCTAAATATTGTCAGTATTGACTGGCAATAGTTATCCATGGTTTTAGACAAACAGCTTTCTGAGAAAGGCAGGTATTGAACTTGAGACTATTCACGTGCAGAGCGTGGTCTCTTGCCTGCATTTCCTTACAACTCGGTGTTGTCTGCTCCACTGTCTGGCAGTGGTTCTGCAGAGTTCTGGTCTTTCTCTGTATTTGAAGAAGCTGGAAGTTGAATGTGGGACTTTCCACACACAAAGCAGGTGCTCCACCACTGATATATTGCCTTTCTCCTAATGATTGCTCATTACTACGAAGCACATGGCTAAGGGGGAAAGTGCTAAAGAACCACACGATACCGCTGACCGAATTGTAATGTTTGGCCTTCTGCTGTGTAGGGTATGATTAGTTTTACAAATTGAAGGCTGCAATCTTATGCAAAATATATATATATATATATACATGGAATAAGTTCCATTTAAGGCTCATAAAGCACTGATTTGCTTGCTGTACAAATACCCACCTTTGTGCTCTGCTTTTGGTGAACTGACCTTGTCTACTCCCTGCATCTGAAATGCCAGATCTCCTCTTCTCCAGGTTAAGTTTTGTGGGATGATAGTAATCTCGAGCAAGGAAATCCCCCACTTCCACTATCATCTTCTCTTTGGATCTCTTTCAACTGGCATTCCACCCAGAAAGTGTCAGCATTCTTGTGGGCAACTGCAACTCCTTTAACACGACAGGGAAATGCAATTGGTCCACTCTTTATAGTTGGGTGAATCAACCCATTTTACCTGCTGTTGGGTTTCCCCCCCCCCCCCCACTAATTAGCAAACTGACAGCACAGATTATCCAACGAGAGTATTTGTTTTAGAAGGGTTTGATGTTTTTAAAGAGCCATGCCTGGCGCAGGACCGCCTTCTGTCCCTCCGGTCCGGCAATCCAGGCTGTGTTTTCCTTTTGCTCCAGCAGGGTAGCGAGTGGACAGCGAGGCTGTCCGGCTTGTTAGTGGAAAGCATGGAGCCAGCAAGCGTCTCATCAGCATCCCTGAGCATGGTCATGGTGGTCTCCTGAAACTGGGGATGTGAAGAGCGGCAGCATCAGCAGAATCCGTCCTTGAGACTGCTTTTGACGGAGGAGGGTAGATATACACTTTCCTGATAGTCTGCCATGCACTTCAGTGTTTCCCTCATGTTGTCTCTCTCCCTTTGGCTCTGGGGTAAGTACTTTTCTAACTTTGTTCCTTTGAATCTGACCTCTACAGCTTCTGTAAAAGAACGGGGGGGGGGGGAGTTTCCTTCTCTGTCCCAGTTCCTGCCAACCGTTTGAAAGCAAGAAATTGCAAGTAGATAAATAGGTACCACTTTGGTGGTAAAGGTGAACAGCGTTTGGTGCACTCCAGTGTCTATTCATGCCAGCCACATGTCCACAGAAACGTCTGCAGACATAGATAAGCGCTAGCTCTTTGGCTGTAAACAGCCATGAGCACTGGACCCTAGAGTCAGATACAACTGGAGCACAGGCGACCTTTACTGATTTCAGAAGAGCAGCAGCCTCTCTGTCCTGCTGCACTCCGTTCACTCTTTAGGCACGTGTCCGCTCCAAACGCAAACCAGCTTCAGATTGGTTTAGATCTGTAGTGTCAGGGTGTTAAGAGGAGGGCTTCTGCTCACTACACCTGTGGAAGTAATCATTTAGCAACTGGTTACTTTATAAAAGTCTTTTTCCTCCTATAGCGAGTGGCCAGTGGGGGGGGGGGCATATGAAGAAGTAGTGGGGGATGTTATTAAGATAGTGTCAGGTGGCTGTAAGCAGAAAATGCACCCAATTCTTCTTTCGTGTTCAGATCCAATTCTCCTAGGAATGTTTATTTAAAAGCACAATCTTCAGGACACGTGGCCGTGAGGGAGGGAGTGGAATTGGGGGCACAGACTCTGTTATGCAGTGCAGTCTGTGATGTCTTTGAATATATTCCAAAATGTGTGCTATGAAGTGACTTGAGTTTATGCAAGGGCTTGAGTTCTTCAGGAATAGCACCAGAATATTTCCTCTTTCTCTCTTGTCAAAAAACCAAAAGGATTGGATGTAGGATATAGAATGTAGGATATGCTCGCCCAGTTAGCTGGAAGACCGGCAAGTCGGCAGTTCGAACCCAGGTACTGCATGACAGATTGAGCGCCCATCTCTGTCCCAGCTCCTGCCAACCGAGCAGATCGAAAGCAAGAAATTGCAAGTCGATAAATAGGGACCACTTCAGTGGGGAAAGATCTTGGGGACATGAAAGGAGCCTCATTCGGGCGTCCCCTGAGTTGAGTTTCTCCAGCAAAAATCCTTCCAACCCAAAATAATTTCTAACATGAAATTATTATTATTAACAGATATTCTTTGCTTGTCTCAGATGAGAACTAAAAGGAGCAGGTCTAGACTAGGAAAAGTTTCTTTTGGTTGAACCCCACCTTTCCTCTTAGTGTTTACTCCAACCTGCATCTTTATTTTCCCCTTCTCCTGCCAGGCTGAATTGTGTTTTCTCTCCCCCCCCCCCCCAATTAACTGGGGTTTCAGTGGGGGCAGTATTTGTGCCTGAAAACTTTCCCTCCATCTCCTCCCATCCCGCTGTTTCTTTGTCTGGCTTCTGGGATTGTGTTAGCTACTGGGACGTAGTGGGGCTGCTTTTGTGTCTAGTAACCATGGCTACTGAAAAGCATGCGAAGCAGCGGCAGGGACTTTTGTATGGCTGCACAAAAAAGCGGGCTGTGGTATGCGGCAGTACGGATGAATGGACCAGGTTGCTGTGAAGATACTGTGGAGGAAGAGTGTACTTTGGGGGTAACAGCTAGGAAAATATTGGATTATCCCTCTTTACAATTGGAAGGGTAGGTCTGTTTGGGCCAGGGCTGCCAGTACCAAAATATACACGGTGAATATTCCGAAAGAAGAGAGTTTTTACAAAGCGTACGGAGCAATAGATGTCTCTGTAGAATATACATGCAGAGGAGACTCACTGCCAGTGTGCTTAGCTGTTGTGACAATCCCAACCTCACCAACAGCATTGTAGTTATAAGCAGCCATTTATTACAGCCCCCATTTTACAGAACAGGAAGGTAGAGACATGCACAGCTTAAGTGGCATACAGAAAACAAGTTAGTAGGTTTGATTGTGACTCTGAAGTTAGCTCTGGGTCCAATGCTGTTATTTTTTCAAATTAAATGCCCTTTGTAGTGAAGACCACAGGTCTAGAATTTCTGTATTAGTGAAGATACAATGCTTGAGGTTGTCAGCTCCACCTCATCCAGCCATTTTCCCATCACAGGCTATAATCTTGGGCCCACCTCACCTGGCTATAGGATTGCAGGGACTGTTTGTATGGCCTTTTCAATAGCCATTCCTGAATTCTGACGGGCCTTTTCTCTTCCTGTCTTTTGATGGGCTGTTACGACGTTTTCCTCGAAGCAGAAATTGTCTAGTTAATAAATGATCCGAAACAAGAGCAGGGATAAAATGAAGAAGAAGAAAGGATCTTGTGGTTTGGAGAAGACTCACAGAGTGGCTGAAACAGATTCACATGGCTCTGCCCCGGTAAACAAATCATATGAAGTCAGCCATGTATGTTACTCTTGCTAGTTGATAGCTGTTAATGGGGAGGGCCAAATGGATGGGTTGCGTCCGTCTACTGCTCAGTATAACCCTTCAATTAAAACAGAAAATGATGTCCTAAGATGCAGATTCAGCTTGTCTGATTCCTGTAAGTTCTGGGATAGAAAATCTTGCACAGTAACACAGATTGTGGGGGGGAATACATAGCTGTTAATTTGGAGAAACAAGAAGAGCGCACCATGGCATAAAGTGTTGCTCAAAGTGGAGTTTGAAAGTGGGTATCAGGTTCAAACATTGGTTCAAGTAGTACCAGCAGCCCACAGCAATGTCGGTGCCTTCCTTGGTCCGCCCAGGAGAATGGCAGGGTCAGCTGAGGTGTTTCGGTTCACATGGGCGAAAGACACGCCAAGCTACTTTCTATCTGGCTTCACCGCCTGCTAATTGTGCTTCTGATTTTGTCATCAAGCACTCGACTGGGAAGATGGAAATTCCCTTTATGGAGTTGTCCTCTTTCTTCCTCCTCTGCCTCCCATCACTTTTAAACTTTTATATCAAAAATGCCCAAAGCCTACTACAGCAAGGAAAGAATTTAGTAACAGTTTCTTCCCAAATGTAAGCTAAAGAACCCAAATAAACAAAGTACTTGAAACAATATGAACATTTTAAATTTGTTGCAAAACAAGGCAGTCAATGAAACACAGTATTTGGTTGATATTATTTATCAGTAATTTATACTTCCTTGTGTATAATAAACATTCTGCTTGATACACAAAGGGAGGAGAGAGTCTTTTGTTTGCCTGACCTGGTCACATGTAGACACCTTGAGCAGAGCTCAGACGTGACCCAGCCACAATGTTCCTTCCTTGTTTAAGTGGCTGATTTGCCCGCGTTAGCTGCTGGCGTATTTAGACTGGATTTAGAATTAAAGCAGGACCGTCTGTATGGCTAACTAGCTCGCACACACAAGGAGCGCCCACCCTTGATCCCATTTCCATGCATGATGTGGAGCAGTGGCTTGGCAAATCAGAAGGAAAAGGCATGAAGGTCAACCTTGGGGAGTGTTTATAAAGGGGAGGGGGATTTTGCAGGGGGGGAGAGCAGGACCACAAGTGGGAAATGAAAGATCAAAGAACAGCGTAGACAAGACAACCGTAAAACCAGCATGGATTTATGGGCCTCCTATTACCCTTCCTCGAAACCTGATAATTGGAGGAGTTTCATCTCCCTGCTGCTGTAGGTGGATGAGCAAAAGCACACCTGGCTAGCCCTCTGTCCACAGAAAGGGTGCCTCAAAACCCCACCTAATAATGCCATGCATATTCACGGTGTACATTTTGGTACTGGCGGCCACCTACACAAACACAGAGCAAGTCTGGAGAAGGCAGGTGCGTCCAAAGCAAAGGATTTTGGAGGGAAGAGAGCTCAGGTTGATACATCCCCAGGTATCAGGTTCACAAGCTAGTCCCTTGATACCAATAAACTGTACTGGAAACGGGTTCAGTCTTTGTGAGTTCCATAAATAGATGGAGAAATCAGCAAGTGGCCATTCTATGCCCACACATTCCTCCACCTTATAATACTTCTAACTTATCACTTAGTGACACAAAACCTGAAAAGGCTGCATATTTTATAAAAGAAGAGAAGCAGGAACCCAAACTTTTTTGTTGTGAAAGAGATCCTTTATCATATCATATCATTTACTTATTTACATTTATACCCGACCCTTTTGGTGCAAACACCACTCAATATTAGGCATTGGTTTCAGTAGCCTGATACATCTAGGATTGTGATGGCAAACCTTGACACTCCAGGTGTTCTTGAACTTTAATTCCCAGAAGCCCAAGTCTCTGAGAATGTTGTTGTTGTTGTTGTTCAGTCGCACAGTCGACTCCGACTCTTTGCGACCCCATGGACCATTTTCCTCCAGGCGCCTCTGTCCTCCACCATCCCCTTCAGCCCTCCCAGCTCTGTGCCCATTGTGTCTACAATGCCATCTAGCCATCTCATCCTTGGCCTCCCCCTTCTTCTTTTGCCCTCCACCTTTCCCAACATCAATGCCTTCTCAAGTGAATCCTCCCTTCTCATTTGATGTCCAAAGTACTTTAGCTTCATCTTTACTATTTGACCTTCCAATGAGCAGTCAGGGTTAATTTCTTCTAAGATTGACCTATTTGTTCTCCTCGCTGTCCAGGGGACTCTCAAAACCCTCCTCCAACACCACATTTCAAAGGCATCTATTCTTCTACGTTCAGCCTTCCTAATTGTCCAGCTCTCACATCCATACATTACTACTGGGAAAACCATTGCTTTGACTATTCTAATTTTTGTTTGCAATGTCATGTCTCTGCTTTTCACTATGTTCCCCAGGTTTCTCATCGCTTGTCTCCCAAGAATCAGTCGCCTTTTTATTTCATGGCTACAATCCCCATCTGCAGTGATCTTTGATCCTAAGAAAGTAAAATCTGTCACTGCTTCTACTTCTTCCCCGTCTATTTTCCAGGAACTGATGGGGCCTGTTGCCATTATCTTGGTTTTCTTGATATTGAGTCTCAGGCCAGCTTTTGCACTCTCCTCCTTCAGCCCAATCAAGAGATTCTTTAGGTCTTCCTCACTTTCTGCCATTAGGGTGGTATCGTCTGCATATCTCAGATTGTTGATGTTTCTCCCAGCGATTTTAATCCCATATTGTGATTCCTCCATCCCTGCACTGCGCATTATGTGCTCTGTGTATAGGTTGAATAAGCATGGTGACAAAATGCAGCCTTGTCTTACTCCTTTTCCTATTCCAAACCACTCTGTTATTCCATGTTCTGTCCTAACTGTTGCTTCTTGGTTCATGTACAGATTTCTCAGGAGGCATATGAGGTGCTCTGGAATTCCCATCTCTTTAATTACTTGCCACATCTTGTTGTGGTCCACACAGTCAAATGCCTTAGTGTAGTCAATAAAACAAAAGTAAACTTGTTTCTGGTATTCCTTTGTTTTCTCCATGATCCAGCGTATGTTGGCAATGTGGTCTCTAGTCCCCCTGCCTCTTCTGAAACCAGCCTGCACCTCTGGTAATTCTCTCTCCACATGTTGCTGAAGTCTATCCTGTATTATCTTGAGCATCACCTTGCTGGCATGTGGGATGAGCGCGATTGTTCGATAATTTGAACATTCTTTGGCATTGCCCTTTTTTGGGATTGGGACGTATACTGATCTTTTCCAATCCTGTGGCCACTGTTTTGTTTTCCAAATCTGTTGGCATATTGAATGCAGTAATTTGACGCCATCATCTTTTAGCGCTTTGAAGAATTCAACTGGGATACCATCATCTCCACTAGCTTTGTTGTTTGCAGTGCTCTTTAGGGCCTTTATGACTTCGCTCTCCAGGATGTCTGGCTCAAGTTCAATTTCTTCATCATTGTGATTGAGATCTGAGAATACATGCAGTAAACCCATTCATGTTGATTCACAGAGACTTGGGCTTCTGGGAACTGAAGTCCAAGAACACCTGGAGTGCCAAGGTTCGCCATCACAGATCTAGAAAATCCTAACAGATATCTCACATCCCCTGCGTACATTTTTTATATACTAAGTATTCTCCCTACAAAGAGACTTGTGAGTTTTTTTGTTTATTTGTCTTTATACTCACTAACTGACTTGAGGAACATGATAACTCATGTTCTCTTGGATCATGGTCACTGTGACCTGCATGCTGGTCTCTCTATGTGATTATTTTGAGTTGGCATGTGGTTACTCAAGAATAAGGTGGGCTGGATATCTCCTCCTTCCAGTGCTCTTGTTCTGGGAATAATTGTGGCTTTCTGAATAGGTTCTGGAGATAAGCCCTGATTAGCCTTGGTTCAAGTACAATCCTAGATAATCCTGGAAAAGATGTTTGGTAGCATGGACCAAAACCGAGAGGAAAACCTATGGCAGTGTGCATGAGCCCCTATGATAACAGGGAGCATTCCACTAGCTTTTTCAATGGTCGCATGGGGTTAAATTAAAGCATAATAGGAAAAGATGGAAGCTGTATTCCTCTCATTCTCCTGCTATAACATGGAGCTGTTTTCTGACACCTGTTTTGATTGAAGAGGATATTAATGAAAGGATATAGAGTTGCTTCCGTCTCTGTCCTAGCTCCTGCCAACCTAGCAGTTCGAAAGCAAGATATTGCAAGTAGATAAATAGGTACCCCTTCAGTGTGTAAATTAACAGTGTTCCATGCACTTTGGTGTCTAGTCATGCCTGCCACATGTCCACAGAAACATCTGCAAACACAGACAGCACTGGCTCTTTGGCTGTAAACGGAGATGAACACCAAACCCTAGAGTCTGATACGACTGGCTTTTGAGCAGGGGCAACCTTTACTTTTACCCTATAGAGTTGCTAAATTGGTGTCCCTAAGGTGACCTTAGATGAAGTGGGTCAGAAAGGCCACTCTTCATGCTGGAAATGAAATTATAGTATCACCAACTCAGAACCCAAATCTTTAACCTTGATGTGTTCTTCTACAGAAGAACATGTTGCAGACAGGTGGGATGTAAATCTAATAATAAATAAATAAATATAATATAAATGAAGAGTCCAGCATAGATGCTCACCAGGACCTTGTGTATGGTGAGTAAACTTAAAGGATCCATGCACTTTGGGCTTTTCTGGAGGTGATCCAAGAGCTATTGGTGGAAAGCCATTGGACAACTATTTTCTTCTTTTATGTGTGTTGTCCAGTAAGACAAATGATACAGTGGGAAAACATGGGTGAGGGCTAGGGTTAGGATTCACTTCTGCCACTAAACCTTTCATAAAATTCTGCACATGAGGCAGAGTGATTGTACAATGAAGAGCGTCTTTCAAACGTGCTATTGCACCTCTTCCTCTTCAGTAAGAACGAGGTTGTCAAACTGGAACATATTATGGCTGCTTTTGGGGTGGACTAAGATCTCTTGTCTCATTCAGCTGCCAACTTCCTAGTTCCTTCCTCCCTTCCTCTTTTCCTTCCTTCCTAGGAACCACCTAGAGAAAATACCCTTCCACTAATCCCTTCTGTGGACCAGGAGAGGCGAAGGGCAAGAGAGGTCACCCAGGATTTACTAATATAAGCAACATGCCTTTCCATTGCTATGGAAACATAACTCTTTCTATCACTTCTTCAAAGTTGACCCTTTGGCTGTTGTTTAGCTCTGTATGTCCTTCATGGGGCCAACGTGTGCCCCTCCGTTTATACTCTTAACTCTAAAGAGTAAGCATTTGGCAGGTCACCAGGGAGCTGAACTCAACTTGCCTGCTGGGAATCTGTCCTCTCGCTATGGGCTCCAAGGTCGGATAAAACAGTATAGATCTGTGATGGTGAACCTTGGCACACCAGCAGCTGTTCTTGGACTTCAATTCCCAGAAGCCCAAGTCCCTGTGAATCCACACAAATGTGTACAGGCAGTAAACCCATTTGTGTGGATTGACAGGGACCTGGGCTTCTAGGAATTGAAGTCTAAGAACAGCTGGAGTGCCAAGGTTCACCATCACTGGTATAGATACAACGCCACAATTTGCTGGTTAAAAAGCAAATGAGCAGGAAGAAAAAGTAACTTAATGTAAAAGGCTAAACAAAAGCCAGTCTGGATACTTTCTGGCAATTTAGTGGCCCAGTTAAATAAAATGTATGTAGGGTTGTTTTTGGAAACTATGGCCGATGGGAGAATGTAGAAGCTTGTTTTCTGCTGCATATTTTTCAAAATATATCACACTTGACTTAATGTCAATTTTGCTGACCTTTGATTCCTTTCAGGGCCCCAGTTTGAAGTGTCAGTGCTTATTTATAAAGCTGTAACTAGCTTGGCACTGGAAAACCTCAAATTATGGATCTGTATAAATGGCTTCTGAGAACAAGAAGAAAGACAGCAAAATTATGAGTGCAGGTGGGATGCTGCCACTGAATAGCTACAAGTCCCAAAATACCTGGACTTCATGAAAGAGATGTAGCTAACTCTCTTTAGAACAGTTCCCCTTCTATTTACAACTTAAATATCAATTAAATTAATCCTGAGATATTTGTAGATCTCGTCATTCCCAGTAGCATTTCACTGAGCCAACGTTTGCATGAGTGAATGTTAGCTCATCCTTCACCATGTATTTTCCTGGCCCATTTATGAAGAGGTTTGGAATTGCTCCCTCACCTTCATCTGGTTGTAAGCAGTGGAAGGTTGGATCAGATGGAGGAAGTATTCAAATTTCTCAGTTATCCTTTGGTAGAGGTAGAGCAAGAGGCCAGTGATAGTGGTGTGTGGTGGCATGCACCTTACTTGCTTTTTATTTCTTTCGGCTGTAGTTTGACAGATGTCCTCATACTGAACAAATGGACTGAAAAGAGGACAATGTTGCAGAATCACACAGTTAGCTCCAGGGTTGGGTGTAGATTTTAACTTTCCTTTGAGTGCTGTGAGAAACAGTACAAAATAACAAATATTACCCCCATCGTGCCACAGGTTATTCCTGGCTCTCTGTCCTCTTTGCTCATCTTTTGGGAATATTTGCTGCTGTGTAGAAAAATAATAATTTCGTGTCAGAAACTATTCTGGGTTGAAAGGATTTTTCCTGGAGAAACTCCGCTCAGGGGACACTCGAATGAGACTCTTTTCATGTCCCCAAGATCTTTACCCACCAAAGTGGTCCCTATTTATTTATTTCTTGCATGGTTAGCAGGAGCTGGGACAGACAACAGGCGCTCAAACCGTCATGCAGTACCTGGGTCTTGAACTGCTGACTTGCCGGCCTTCCAGCTAACAAGGCGAGCTTCTTAACCACTGAGCCACCGCATCCCCTAGGAGAAAGATTTGGTCTGACTATAAGAGAAGATTCAGAAAACAAAACAACTTGCCCAGTGTAAGAACCAGGCGGATAATCCCTGTGCTTGTGGCCTCCCCCTTGGAATGTTAATTGCAGGTTGGAGTCATCTGGAAAGCTCCTTATCAGTAGAGCTATTTGAAAGAAACAGGTACAGTGTGGATGGACAATGTTATGGTAGCAGCCAAAGTGTCAGAAGTGCATGCAGGGGAGATAGCAGCGCCTTTGCAAGACAGGACACTTGAACAAAATTCAAATGTGTCCTCAAAATAACATTTATCAGAATACTTCAGGAAACTGGGTTTAACATGCTGGTCTCTGTGTGCAATCAGGCATTACTTGTATTACGACCACCATAATGGCTTAAATATATGTAAGATGCACCTCATGCAAAAATATAGACAAACAAACAGATATATCTTATGCATCATTTTCTTCTGTTCTACCTCAAACCATACAGCAGCTGCATCTATAAAACTCTGTAACTTTTCTAAGGTCCCTTTCCTTGTAGATGCAGCTAAAACACTAGAAAATGGAGATAGCCAGCATATTAATTTTATTAAGACATTTTACTCTGCTTTTTAACATAAGGGGTCTTATTGCATCACTTAAGATGGCAAAATATAGCCACAATGAAATAATATTTAGAAGAATAACAGCAGAGCACAGGAAGAATTAAAGGCAACACATGTTGCTAAAAGCCTAGAAACATAAAACCCATTTTTACCTGCTGGCTTTTTAAGTAAATGAGCAGGAAGAAAAAGGTAACTTCTTGTAAAAGGCTAAACAAAAGCCAGTATGATTACTTTCTGGCAATTTAGTGGCCCAATTAAATAAAATTTTATGTAGGATTGCTTTTGGAAAGTATGGCCGATGGAGAATGTAGAAGCTTGTTTTCTGCTGCATATTTTTCGGAATATATCACACTTGACTTAATGTCAATTTTGCTGACCTTTGATTCCTTTCAGGACCCCAGTTTGAGGTGTCAATGCTTATTTATAAAGCTGTAACTAGCTTGGCACTGGGAAAACTCTGAAAGGTTGCCTCCTTCTGTAAGAACTTTATAGTTTGCTGCCACCGTGTTTAGAAGCCCAGTGATAAACCCGGTTAGCAATGTAGGTTTGTTTGTTGGGAACATGAAGTAGGGAGTTTCCTTTGGCAAGGTTGTATTCAATGGAGATAAGACTAGCTCCTTTCCTCAAGCAGTCAATAAAAACATTATTACTGTATTTAAAATGCAGTATGACCAATGTGAACTTGAAGCACATCTTTTGCCATATCAGGTTGGAAGTGCGCATGGACATTTAGGTGAGAAATTAACATGGGTTCAGAGCTTTACCCATAGTCACATGGCAAGATAATTTACTTACTGAGAAATCTGGAAAAGCGCTCTCCAGACTTGCACAGCAGGTACGAAGAGATTGGAGAAGAGAGAATGAAGGAGAAAATTGTCCGGCTAATGTCTGTGGCAGCCTTTGAAGGCTGTTCTAATCTGGTCTGCATTCCCAGTAGTATTTAACCTCCTCTTCTCAGGAGGAGGCGATGGGTTTATGTAGTACCTTGTAAACCTCGTAATGGAGAGATAAAGGTCAAGATATTTCTTTTAGTCCAAAGGAAATCTCCTCTTGGAACATCTCTTACAGCAGGGGTTCCCAACCTTTTCAAGCCGGGGGCCGGGTCATGCTCTCTCAGTCAACCTCGAGGGTCGGATGGCCATTTTGCCCTGCTTGCACAATGGAGGTGGCCATCCCCCCAATAGTTTCAAAGAGGCGGACATTTCATTTCTTGAATCCCCTTGGAGGGGGGGGCACACAAAATGGTGCTGCAGGCCATATTGGGCCCACTGGCCTTAGGTTGGGAACCCTATCTTACAAAGAGGTGGTCATTTGCACAGTGCAAAGGACCAGTCATCATTTCCCTTACTCTGATATGTAAACATGTTTTCATTGATTGCCTTCACTGGCTTTTTCTTCTTGTCCTACCTACAAATATATCTGCCATAGTCATAGTTCACAGCAGTAGAAACACAGGTCGTGGCCTTATCCTGAATCAAACCAACTAGTCCAGTATTATCCATTCTGACAGGCAGCAATGAGTCTTTAGGTCTTTAGGGGCATCAGAATTGGCCTATTGAAGCTCTTATCGCCAGCTCCGACTGGCAGTGGCCATTGTTGGTCAAAATATGTCAGTGCTGAGCAGAGCCTGAGCTTCACAAGGGCTCTAGTCCTTCAGTCAGACCTGGCTCTGGAATTGCAGTAATCTATGTGGTAACAGGGCCGCAGGGGTTGGCAGTTGGAGACCTGAGTACTGCGCAATGGAGTGAGGTCTGGTCATCTGTCCCAGCTCCTGCCAACCTAGCGGTTCGAAAGCATTAAATTGCAAGTAGATCAATTGATACAAATTGAAAAATTAAATTAAATCAATAGGTACCGCTTCAGCAGGAAAGGTAAAAACAGCGTTCCCTGCACTCCGGTGTCTAGTCATGCCTGCCACATGAACACAGAAACATCTGCAGATGCAGACAGCTAAAAACAGAGATGAGCACCAAACCCTAGAGTCTGATATGACTGGCTTTACCTATGTGAAAACAGGTGGGCAAATACATAGTACAGTAAAACCTCGCATAAAGAGCGCCTCGCTTAGAGACTAACTCACTTAAAGAGCAGAATTTTCTCTGAATGGTCGCCTCGCTTAACAACTAAAACCAACCAAAAACTTGCTTAACAACTAAATCGGTGCACAATCCCTCCTTCCCCAAAGTCACAATCGGTCACATACAATGGTGTTTCGCTTAAAGAGCAATCCCGTAGAACGCATTATGCTCTTTAAGTGAGGTACCACTCTGTGTGTGTGTGTGTGTGTGTGTGTGTGTGTGTGTATACAATATATATATTGTAGTATATAATTTGGGTAAATGTTGCAAGGATAAGAGTTTTCTAATCTGCTAGGATGCAGCGACAGCAGAGGAGATGCTGGCAGAGTGAACAGGCTTTTCGGTTCAGCACTCATCCTTCTTTAGCAGGAGATTTAGAGCTGGGACTTTCATTTCCGAACAATGGTGAACCCACTCGAGGACTCCCTTGGCCTCTTCCTTAACGAATCATCCAAGGGTCCTTCATAGTTTGTGACCTTCAGGTTGCAGCCGTTGAGCATCAGCAGGTGCCGTTCTTTTTTGCATCTTCCCATCTATAGTTGGGAGTACCTTTTCCCAGCACATACCTGCTTCATCTGCAGGTAGAACAATTGAGCCGTTGTGCTCCAGGCCGCTGCTAATTGTAATTGCTTCTCATTAAGAGAGGCTTGGCAAAGAGAGAGAGAAAGAGAGAGGAGCCCGTGCGCGGTTCCCGCTCTAATTGCTCTGGCGGATTCCAGGCACGTTCTGTCATCCCCATTCTCTCTCTGCCTGAGTGGGAATTTAAGAATAAAAGGGGGGCCCCCGGGATAAAAGAGTGTGCTGCACAATGCAAATTGTAGCACATTCCCCAGTGGCATATGATGGTGAGGGAAGGTTGCGAAGGGTGAAGCCAAAGCCTTGCAAATCTTGTCACCCCCAGAAAGGTTGCTGAGGAAGGAAGACAGGAGCAAAACCAGCAAGACAGAGGTCAGGGAAGGGCCATGTGCTGTGGTGTTACTCTGGCCAAAGCACCTCTAGCTAGTAGGATGGAAAGCCACAGACACGCAGAGCCAGGAATGGGCTCCACAGGAGAACCTGTTCACTTATCTTGTTAGGCAGAGAAGCGGCAGAGAGAGTTTTGGGGAGCCCAATCGAGTGATACTTTTATCTGACAAACATGGGAAGGGCCACACTTTGGGTGGTTTCGTTATAGTTTTTGTCAACTTGTTTGATGAAGGCTTTCACACGGCATGTAAGCTTGTATCCTGTGCATAAACAGTAATACAATTCCCTCGGTGGCGTAGTGGTTAAGGTGCTGAGCTCGAGATTGGAAGGTCGGGTTTCGATACTGGAGAGCTGCACTTGGGGACATGAAAGGAGCCTCATTCGGGCGTTCCCTAAAAATCCTTTCAACCCATAGTAATCTCTGACATGAAAACTTGGGTTAGCAAGACCAGAATTCAAAGGAGATTCTGATCACAGAAGCATTAAAAAGTGGTATCATTCTGTAATTGCCATCAGACACTTAAAACACTGAATAATATGCATCTTTCTGGGATGAGTCACCCTCTATTGCTTTCTCTTCTTTACACTAGTCCATGCGACCTGTACCTTCCCATACCATTGTGGGTAATTAGCAAGAGTTTAAGACAAATTGCATGAGACTCACTGTCTGGAAGGTCGGAGTTCGGTTCCTGGGTACTGCACAATGGAGTGAGCTCCTGTCTCTGTTCCAGCTCCTGCTAACCTAGCAGTTGGAAAGCAAGAAGTTGCAAGTAGATAAATAGGGACCACTTTGGTGGGAAAGGTAAACAATGTTCCGTGCACTCCGGTGTTGAGGCATGCCTGCCACATGTCCTGCATAGAGACACAGTGGGACACTCATCCTCCCATCTGACCAGTGAGATTCCATTTCTTTCAGCATTAACCCATCTCGACTTTGTTTCCTCTGCAGGGTCTGCATCTTCCGAACAAGTCGATTTATGCTCCTCTTCCTCATGTCAGAACGGAGGGACTTGCCAAGCGTTGGAAGAAGGCTACCGGTGCCACTGCCCTCAGAGCCCTTTAATCTACGTGGGCGAGAACTGTGAGGTCCTCTATGATGTCTGTGCTGGGCACCCTTGCCCACCTGGCTGGATTTGCAGCAGGACACGTGGCTACCTGAACTACACCTGCCACTGTGAGCCAGGCTTCATGGGCCTCTCTTGTGGCATCAGTGGTGACGAGTGTGAAAGCAGCCCTTGCCTGCAGCCTCATTTTGAGTGCGTTGTGGTTTCCCGTGGCTTTGGCTGCCAGTGCCAGGGCGGAGATGGCTGCCCCTCTGAGCTTTCGGCTTGCTACAGCCAACCTTGCCACAACAACGGGACCTGCATTGAGCATGGCGGTGGGTACAGCTGCAGGTGCCAGAATGGCCACATGGGACCCCACTGCGAAGAGGATGTGGACGAATGTGCCTCCAACCCGTGTCAGAACGGAGCCATCTGCCTTGACCGGCTCGGTGACTACAGCTGTTTCTGCGTGCCTGGCTTCCAAGGCCACCACTGTGAAATTGACATCAATGAATGTGCCTCCCGGCCTTGCCGACACAACAGCACTTGCCTCAACCTGATGGACCACTACGCTTGCGAGTGCCTCCCTGGCTACACAGGTACCACTGGCATCGACTGCTTCTCTGGGTCCACTTGGGGCGGGTGTGTGTGTCTGCATGGGTCAATGGTGTATTCTCAAAGAACAGGATCATTCTGCCATTGCCTTCCAGATGTTGAACCCACATCAGGTCTATGAGCGTTCAGACCAAATGCATGTCAGTTACTGTAGCAAATCATCGAGCGAACATAAGAAACAAAACACTTCCCATAACTGTTCTTAGATGATCAGGGAAAGTGTTTAATTTGTCACTATGGTGCAGTGGCTCCTCAGTTGCTGCACTGGAAGCAGCTTTCACACACTGGAGGGAAAAGCAGACTAGGTAAAAGCAAAGGTCTCCCTTGCACAAATGCCAGTCGTATCCAACTCATGGGTGTGGTCCTCACCTTCATTTGCAGCCAGGGCTGTCTGAGTCTGCAGACGTTTCTGTGGTCATGTAGCAGGCATGACTAGATGCTGGAGCGCACAGAACACTGTTACCTTTCCCACCAAAACGGTGCCTCTTTATCCACTTGTAATTTATTGCTTTCAAACTGCTAGGGTGGCAGGAGCTGGGACAGACGACAGGAGCTCACTCAGCACGTAGCTCTCAGGTCTCGAACTGCTGTCGTGCCGACCTTCCAGTCATCAAGTTCAGCGTCTTAAACACCGCATTCTCCTTTTTTTCAAAAGCAAACTAATCCACCCCCCAAAATGCCCTAAGGAGCAGGCTAAATGCCCATGTATAATACAGCCAGTCTGAATGAGTCTGACGTTTTCTCTGCTTGCGATTCAAGCAGTCTTTTCCGGACCATCAGAGTTGCCACCGACTCCATCTTCGCCTCCAATTATTCACTGAAGTAGCCACCGTCCTAATCCTGAGGGTCTTTTCTCTATCCACTCCCACCCACTGGTATCGGGATGGAATTTAGGCAGTATTGCACCCTCCCCCACTCCAACCTGGTACCAGCCGACACGCCGATGCTCCCCTTGGCCTTGTTCGTCCCTGGGATTGAGCGGGCAGATTGCTTTGCAGAAGTTACATTGCTGTGAAGGAATGTCAGGGTGAACTGGCTGAAGATTACCCAGTGGGGGTTGGGGAGGGAGGGAGGGGGGGTACACCATCCGATGCCCTTTCCTGGTTTATTAGTCACCACGCACCAAGGGGTTGTGTAGGAGGGCCAGCCAGGCCTGGGGAGGAGGGCGATGGAAATTCTGCTCTGCTCAACAAGAACAAAAGGAGAGGACGGCTGGAAACCGGGAAACAGAGAGAGAGAGAAAGCGAGGGAGAAAGAGGAGGAACGGGAAAAAAAAATTTCTTCATTTCACTCCTTGCCAACAGATTCCACATTTTCACTTTTTAAAATTCTCCCTCCCTCGACTGACAAGTGAATAATGCCTTGGAAACCGAGGCTTAGAATAGCAGGCACATTTTTGCATGAAAAGCAAATATAAATTGGGCAGTTGCTAGAAAGAACGACAACAACAACAAAGGCTCTTTCCTAGCTCATGAAAAAGGTGAACCAAAGAAGAAAAGGCCATTTTTTTTAAAAATGGGAACATTTTAAAAATGCTTCCCAATGGGCTTTTTCCACCTTTGCCGTTGGTGTGAAATGCACCCTGCTTCAAATGCTTTAGGGTAAAGATTTGTTCTTTAGTGCAGCTGGGTTTTGGACTTCAATTCCCTAAAGCACTGATCAGCCAATGGACTGCTCTGTGAATCCACACGAATGGGTTTATTGCGTGTATGCAGTGTTTCCCAACCTTTGTTTCTTGGACTTCAATTCCCAGAAGCCGAAGTCAATTCCCCAAAGCACTGGTTAGCCAGTGGACTGACTTAGGCTTCTGGGAATTGAAGTCCAAGAACCAAAGGTAGAGAAACACTGCTCTAGCTCCCTGGAAAGCACAGTTGTGGCGATGGGTCCATGGTCAGCATGGACTGAGCATTCTTTGGCGGGATGGGAGGCAAGAAATTTTGCCGGCTCTTGATCCAGCAGATTAAGGGGCCTGCATTCCATTGGGATTAGTACAGCCACGACTATAGCGTAGCAGAACCTGTGCCAGAAAATGGGATTAGATGGACCCAGCAGGTGCCATTCCAGGGCTTCACGTTCTGGGGTGAGGCTGAACCATAGCCGCTCCTGTGGCCGGAGGGTGTGTCGTCATCCATGTTCTTTCCTAAGAGACAGCTTGTGAGCTCTGTGGATTTCATGTCTCTTCCACATTCAATATGAGCCCCCCCCCCCTGTATAAAACGTGAATGTAGCAAAACTGATTGACAAGATTGTTATGAGAATGAACACTTGTTATAAGCCTCTTTGCCATTTAGAAGTGGTGTGCATAATTACTAATGGCAACTGCTTTCTCTTCTCTCTCGACCAAGGTGTGAATTGCGAAGTCGAGATTGACGAATGTGACTCCAATCCTTGCCAGCATGGCGGCACCTGCAGTGACTATACCGGGTTCTTCCTTTGTTCCTGTGTGTCAGGATACGAGGGAGCCGAGTGCGAAATCGACACCGATGAGTGCCAGAGCCTACCTTGTCTCAATGGAGGCACATGCCACGACCTTGTAAACAGGTGAGAGGAAGGCTGCGATGAGATGGATGTGGCCATTTCCAGGATATCATATCTCTTCTCTCCCTCCTTAATTTATGCAAGGACTAAAAATCTGCAACCAACTGCTGCTATAAGTCCAGCCAGTCACTGACTTCACTCCATTTCTTTCTTATTATTCCACTTGTGTACCTGAACCAGTCAGCTTGATTCAATGCTCACAGACCACACTCACTTTCCCTTGGACTGATTTGCTCCCTAATTTTGTCTTAGACTCTAATTTTCTAATATGTTTTGTAAAACCACCGGGCTCTTGCCTTTATCTTGTGCAGATTTCACTGTGTGTGATTTTTTGGGAATAGTAGCCATGTGAGTCTGTGTTTCAAGGCTGTGGTGGCTCAGTAGTTAAGAAGCTCGCCTTGTTAGCTGGAAGGCTGCCAAGTTGAGACCCAGGTACTGCATGACAGATTGAGCACCCGTCTCTGTCCCAGCTCTTGGGGACATGAAAGGAGCCTCATTTGGGTGTTCCCTGAGTAGAGTTTCTTCCGCAAAAATCCTTTCATCCCAGAATAATTTCTGACATGAAATTATTATTAAGCATATCAGAGAATAAACAATACAAACAACACTCCCATGTCTAATGAAGTGGACTTGATCCACGAAAGCTAACATTAAAATTTAGCAGTTAGTCTTTAAAGAGCCACAACGTTGTTGTTGTTTTATTCTCTGAACTGCGTGTGATGTTAGTGTTGAAAGAAGTAATTCCGCAGGTTTAGTTTATTTGACTATTTTTACTGCAAAGGATATGGGAAAGGAGAGCAACACATTTGAGTGAATCAGGCAAAGCACTCATACTTCTATAACTGCCCCATATAAGCACCTAGTGCATTCTCTGGGTGGTTCACAAGCTAATGAGCATTTTGTCCCCTCAAAACATGCTGGGGACTTATTTGACCAACCTGGGAAGGATGGAAGGCTGAGCCAACCTTGAGCTCTGGTCAGGATCGAAACTACAACCTTTTAGTTGCAGTACAGCAGTTTAACCCAGGGGTTTTCAACCTAAGGTCCATGGGCTGGATCCATCCCATGGCACCATTTCATGTGCCCCCACCCACCCACCCAAGGGCATTTGAGAAACAAAATGGCACACCCCCTTTGAAGCTGTTGGGACAAAATGGCCACTCCATCGTGCAGGCAGGGCAAAATAGCTGTCCGGCCCTCGAAGCTGACTGAGAGAGTATGACCCGGTCCCTGGCTTGAAAAGGTTGGGAACCCTGGTTTAACCACTGTGTAGCTCAGTACGAGCAAGGCATCAAGGCCAGATTCCCAAAATGAGGTTAGGATTGAGCTGCCTTAACATGACATCAGAAGCTTTGGTGCTGGTTTCCCCCCCCTTAGTTATCGTTGTGACTGCTTTAACACTGGCTTTGAAGGGGAGAATTGTGAGCTGGACTTCTTGGAGTGCGCCTCTCAGCCTTGCCAGAATGGCGGTACCTGCGTGGAAGGAGTTGGACTCTATCACTGTGCTTGCTGGCCAGGTGAGTGAAGACGGCACGCAGCTCTTCCAGAGTCCAGAAACTGGGGTGGGTGGGGTGGGCTTAAGCGAATTCAGTGTATTTTCATCTCTGTTGTTTGACATCACAGCAGAAGGAGGGGGGGAATTGTAAGAAGGGGCTACCCACCCAGGATCAATTTATTTTCAGGATAAGCTGCATTTGTAATGTGTGTTGTCCACTTCTTTGGATGGTGGAGGCATCCATCTAGAGTAGTGGTGGCAAACCTATGGCACGTGTGCCAGAGAAGGTACTCACAGCCCTCTGTTGGCACGCGTGCTGTCGCCCCAACACAGAGTTCACCCCGCCCCTCTGCCCAGCAGCCCAGTGGGAACACTTCCTCCCTCTCCCCAGCACAGAGTTTGTCCCATCCCTCTGTTCAGCAGCCCAATAGGAACACTTCCTCCCCCCCCCCCAGCACCGTGTTCGCCCTGTCCCTCTGTTTGGGCACTCGGTCTTTAAAAGGTTTGTCATCATTGATCTAGAGGTTCAGCCTGCTACCACCAAAGCCTTGTGCTGCTTAATTTTTGGGCAGTTTCATGTCTGGCCTAGACACGGAAGAAGGAGACGTCACCTAACAATGCGTATGTCCAGTACAGATTATAAGCAGTTTAATAATCACGTCCCCCCCCCTGCCACCGAGGCCTTTGAGAACAAGAGATCAGAGAGAGAAGAGGTCTTATAATAAATATTCTTCTTTCCTGTCCTGATCAAACCCTTCACTGCCAAAATGAAGCCACTTTCTTGGCTTTGGCGTTGTCCAAACTCAAGTCCTCATCAGTGCATGTGTCTAGCATTAATATGCCTGCCACATGACCCACAAAAACATCTGCCAGGAGCAGACAGTGTTGGTTCTTTGGCTTTGAAACAGAGATGAGCACTGCACCATAAAGTCGGATATGACTGGCTTTTGAGCAAGGGAAACCTTTGCCTTTGCCTAGTTTTCTTGAAGTCTTCTTGGAAAATCCTGATGAATCTACCAGTATGTTAGATTTATATTTGAAAGTTATATAAGCTAGAAACGCAACAATACCACCTTGTAGCCCTTTTGGGCCTGCCCTTGTTTCTAAACAGTGTGTTAGCCATAACGGGTGGTCATATCAGTTCAGCCACATAGCCTGTCTCTATTGCTCGGAAAGAAGGCTCATTTCCCTATCAAACTCTTCAATGTCACTTAAAGCTTTCTATGGCAACCAGACCCACCCAGGCCAGTTTGCTTGCAGGCTCACTTTACTCTCTGCCACCAGGATATATAGGGGAGCACTGCGAGGAAGACATGGATGACTGTGCCACAGAACCTTGTCTCAACAGTGGTCAGTGCTTTGAACGGTCTAATCAGAGCTACTACGGGAAACGTGAGGATTTTCCCAAGCAGTTCAGCTACGAAGAGGCATCGGGATTTATCTGCAGCTGCCCAGCTGGATTTGAAGGTGAGTAACCTAGGGGACAGTGGTAGCTTAGTGGTTAAAATGCTGCACTTGACGACTGGAAGGTCGGCAGGTCAGACATTCGAGACCGGAGAGCTGCACGACGGAGTGCGCTTCTGTCTCAGCTCCTGCCAACCTACCAGTTCGAAAGTAAGAAATTGCAAGTAGATAAATAGGTACCACTTTGGTGTGAAGGTAAACAGCATTCCGTGCACTCCGGTGTTTAGGCATGCCTGCCACATGACCACAGAAACGTCTGCAGACACAGACAGCACTGACTCTTCAGCTTTGCAACAGAGATGAGCACTGAACCCTAGAGTCAGATACGACTGGCTTTCAAGCAAGGGTGGCCTTTACCTAATCTGTGTGGACTGCAGCTGATTCACTCTTATCAGGTCAACATCTGTATTATAGAAAAACAAATGAGTAGAGATAATTATAATTATAATTTACTTTTTTAATGTTTAATTTTTAAAATTATACTTAGTAATTAACAGAGTTTTAAGCCATACTAGAAACTCCAGATAATTTTTTCCCTTTTATATAGTCCTCCAAATGTAAGTAAACCAGACAAATATATGCTTGAAACCCGGTTAAGAACACCCAAGCTAGGATGCTGCAAATCCTCATTTTAGGAGGTTTTTTAATCACTTATGTTTATTTTATGCTGTTTTATTTATCAGGATTGTTTTTAATGTTGTGTGAAACCTCCCTGAGTAACGCAAATGCCTTTGAATGTTGGTGCACATGTTTTCTAAGTACTTCTTTACAAATTAAAAATGTAGGGTGAAAATCAAAACAAGCTTACCCTAGCTCTAGAACAGTGATGGCTAACCTTGGCACTCCAGTTGTTCTTGGACTTCAATTCCCAGAAGCCCTGATCAGCAGGAGTGCTGACTTGGGCTTCTGGGAATTGAAGTCCAAGAACAGCTGGCGTGCCAAGGTTAGCCATCACTGCCCTAGAACATCATCTAAAATACATTCATCAAAGAGTAAGCATGACTTTGTTGTTATGTGCTGTCAGGTCACCTCAGACGTACAGCAGTTCTCGGAGGGTTTTTTGCTATCCCCGGTGACTTTTCATGGCCAAAGGAGAATTTGAACCCAGATCTCATTAATCCTAGTTTGGCTGAAATAAATTAAGTCCTCACTTTCTTTCAATCAACATGGAAAAAAAATCTATAAAATCTAACATGCGTTACGTTTGATCCTTTTGAAGGAGAGACTTGCTCTGTCAACATAAATGAATGCATATCTCAACCCTGCCAGAACGGCGGAAACTGTATAGATCTGGTGAACGGCTATCAGTGTCACTGCCTGCCAGGCTTTTCAGGTAAGAGTGAAAATCAATTCATTATTATGACAGTTGAACTGAAGAACAAAAGAGGTCTTTTGCTGAGTTTTCTTTAGGCTGCTGTTTGGATCTGAAAACAAAAACCTGCACAAACTTAATCCCTAAATCTAAATGTGAAGATGCCCAAACTTTGCCTTGGGAAATTCGTCTTTGTGGCATCCTGTGAGCAACTAAAACTTGAGTCATACGAGTGAACTTTACACTTGATGTAGTCTTAATCAGATCTTGCAATCCTGAGAGGTTTCCTTCATGTCAAGATAAGGTCTCCTGTTGTTAAAATGGCATTTTGTATTCAAATGAGAGTAGAGACTGCTACTACTTCTTCTCGTGCTGTATCCGATTCCGAATATTGGTGATCATGGCGACCAGCCGTGAAGATTCTCCTGGGGACAATATAAAGCATTTGCCTACCATCTGCTTTCCGCATCACAGCATGGCCCTCGTACCACTGGTCTAGTTCCAAGAGTCACTTTCTGGTCCTGAGAGCCCTTTTGACATGCAAAACCCTCATCATCATCCCTAGGCCTGGATGGATGAAGCTGCTGCCCTCCATCAAGACGGATTCAAGTGGGACCATTTAATCCACTTGGGGACCATCACACTTCCCTGTGAATTTTGCTAAGGCCGCTAGTCCTCAGGGTTGTCAGGTTAGTTAACCGCTGCCTGATGCTTGGTGTTGAGGCACTGTTAGTTCAAAAGTAAGAAATTGCAAGTAGATAAATAGGTACTATTAGAGACTACTTAGAGATCTACTATACATATCGCATCTTGTGCTTTATCCTCTTTATTTGGCACAAAATTATTCTCCATGCCCCTCCCTTTCTGCTTAGATTCCCCAGACTCAGTGCAAATCGGACTCTGTTTTTTAAGATGTAAGGTACATTCATCCATTCTTCGTTTCTCCTAATGACTCATCAGGAGTGAAGCCTGTTACTTAACAGCAGTACAGTACTGTACAGTACTTGGTTCAATGGGATATGCATTGGTTTGTGTCATGACTCAGTGTTGTACGGTTGCCACCTTGTGGTGGATACAGCAATCAAAAAGTCAATGATGAGGCGATTGTCTTAGCAATAACAGGTTCTATTCCAGGCAGTTCAAATACAACTCAGTCCGGGAACACGGACAATAGTAATACCAAAGAGGGCTGTGTGCAGAATATTCATCCCTCTCTCACGAGGAATACCTGCAGCCTTCCTGATACTAGGGGAGAAAGCAGCAAAAATAAAACAATAATCTTAAACTAGCATTGTCTTTTCTCTTGCATTAGGAATTTGGGCTTGCTCTGGACAAATACTGTAGTTTACATTGGTTTTAAAAATATTTTTTGAGATGTCTATCCACATCAGTAATCATTCATTGATCATTGGGCCACCGAGGCAAGAAAGGCGGCCTATAAATCGAATAATAAATAAATAAATACATTCCCATAACAGATAGAACACTTGTATCTCGTAGCGTGGAATACACATGATGGCAAAGAAGCTTTACCCTGCTCAGGCAGATTATCTCCATATAGGTGAGCGGAGCCCTAAGTATGTAGGTCTGGTAATTATTTCTCTATTGTTTATTTGAACATCTTACCAAGGAAGGACCGAGAAAGCTAGGATAGAAAAACAAGCAGGTAAGCCATTGGAGTCAGAAAAGGGTCCAAACGTCTTCTTTTTTGGGTCCATACATTACAGAAGAGAAACATAGCGAGAGAGAGGAAGATAATGTATACAAAGCAGGAACATTTCATAACATACTTGAGAAAGGCACGATATATCTAGCCCTATCTATCTACTGCAGTGGCTCAAGTGACTAAGACACTGACTGGAAGGCGAGAGGTCAGCAGTTCGATTCCCAAGTACTGCAGGACAGAATGAGCTCCCGTCTTTGTCCCAGGCCAACCTAGCAGTTCGAAAGCAAGGAATTGCAAATAGATAAATAGGGACCACTTCAGTGGGAAGGTAAACAGCGTTCCGTGAGCTCCGGTGTCCATGCCTGCCACATGACCATGGAAACGTCTTCAGAAGCAGACAGCTTCGGCTATGAAACAGAGATGAGCACTGAACCCTAGAGTCGGATACCACTGGCTTTCGAGCAAGGGAGAACTTTACCTTTTCTATCTTATCTACGTATCTATGTATAAAAATAATGGCAAAAGCGTTGTGGCATCTCAAAGTCTAATTTTTATGATTTAATCTGAGCTACCGGATAAATGTCTTCTTCCTCAAACCACAAACGCTCACATAAATTGTAGCAGCGGCTCTTTAAGGTGCCACATATTTGTCTTTTTTTTTTTTTTTACAAAAATTGTTTTGCTTTTTGTCTAGTGTGCCTCACAGACTAAAGTAGCTACCACTTTGAAAACTAGCTTGGTGAGAAGCAGGATTGCTTGTGGAGG
Organism: Bradypodion pumilum; assembly: GCA_035047305.1. Classification (NCBI taxonomy): domain Eukaryota; kingdom Metazoa; phylum Chordata; class Lepidosauria; order Squamata; family Chamaeleonidae; genus Bradypodion; species Bradypodion pumilum. The sequence goes on from JAWDJD010000015.1 coordinate 11,210,522, forward strand.
AGCAAAGCTGACAGGGAAATAATAGCAATTAATCTCTCCTGCTTTGTTGATTAATCCCAGTCTGGCCCTGCTGCGTAAACAGCTTATTACTTCACATTAGGATCACAGAGCAACTTTGCGAAGCTTCCATAATATCCCTGTTACTCTATGCTCTGGCTGTTCTAATTTGCCTGGGGATTGAGGTTGGAAGGAGGCCCTTGGAGTGTGTGTGTGTGTGTGTGTGTGTGAGAGAGAGAGAGAGAGAGAGAGAGAGAGAGAAAGACAACCTGCCGCTGTGATCTGGGCTGACTCTTTGCTCTCCTTGCCCTGTTTTCAGCAGTTGGAAGAGAACAGAGACCAAGGCTAGAATCCGTAGGAATCTCATCTGCCTGCTGTGTAAACAGTTGTGCTGCACTTGCCTTAGGAAGGAGCTTCCCCAAGTGGATCGAGTGCATAAGAAGGGCCTCCCTGCTTTATATGACTTGCCTTAATACCCGAGGGCCAGTTAATAGTTCAGGAAGGAAGGATACACCGTACTACATCTTGAGAAACCCAACTACAATCTACTCAGGGGTTCCCAATCTTTTCAAGCTGGGGGCCAGGTCACGCTCTCTCAGTCAGCTTTGAGGGCCAGACAACCATTTTGCCCTGCCTGCACGATGGGGACGGCCAGTTTGTCCCAACAGCTTGAAAGGGGCAGCCATTTTGTTTCTCGAATGCCCTTGGAGGGGTGAGAGGGGGCACATGAAATGGTGCTATGGGTCAGATCCAGGCCTTAGGTTGGGAACCCTTGATCTATCTACTTTTTCCAACCAGAAGTTGTATAGTCCAGTAATTCCTTAAATCCAGCATTATTTGTATGTGCCTTCCCATGTATCCTGTGTCTTGGCACTCTTACTTGAACCACAAGGAGTCTTTGTCTATGGCTGTGATGGCAAACCTCGGCATTCCAGATGTTCCTGGACATCAATTCCTTGAAGCCCAAGTCTCTGTGAATCTACACGGATGGGTTTACAGCACGTACGCAGTAACCAGATACTTCTGGGAGTTGAAGTCCTAGAACACCTGGAACATACACACAGTAAACCCATTTGTGTGGGTTTACAGAGACTTGGGCTTCTGGGAATTGAAGTCCAAGAACACCTGGAGTGCCTAGTTTCCCCATCACTGCTCTAGGGAGACCATCCGCTGCCCTGCCACTAAAGCGTGGCCTCTTACCTCCTAGTCCTCAACCACACGGGCTGTCCGGGAGAAGGGAGGGAGCACCGGACAGACAGACATTCCCTTCCACCTCCACCACCATCTCTCCCCGCCGCTACCCCGCAGGGGAGGTGGTAGACAAACATTCTTGTCAGCAGTGATAGGAGCCAGCTGGGGAGGTTTAGTGCTGAGATGGATTAGATCCCGTTGCTGCCGTAGCAGCAGCGCCAGCCACCGGCTTTATATTGGCCGGCTTCATCTCCAATCCCCTTTTGCCTGCCTCGGCACCCAGGAGTAGTGGGCACACAATCCGCAGCTCCCGGCCCAAGCTGAGCACCGATTCCTCTGCGTTTGACCCATGGTGGCGAGGGGGCAGCCATGAACTCTGTGTTGGTTGGCATCCTCATGAGTGGCATTTATCTCCTGGCAGGTAATGAGAGAGGCAGCGGCAGCAGTCTCTTGGGGAGGGGGGCAGCTGGGGGTCTGGACTGTATAAATAAATGTGGGGTGGATTTTACAGAGGAGGTACCTTGCATGTAGCCAGGGGTCAGCGGGCTTGTCTTACTTTGGGAAAGTTTTCCTTTGATTCCCTCCCGGTGGGTGTGTCAGTGCTTGGCGGTGCCTGGCGCGCTTGCAAAGCAATTCCTTCTTTCATGTGCTGGCTTTAACACTCAAATGCACTTTTGCTTGCCTCATGTGATGTTTCTCATACCAACTTGGAGGTGGCGGGGGGGGGGGCAGAGAACTCTCTTTCTAGGGAGTAGAGGTAACTGTTGAGAGTAGTCGAAGCATGGCAGATTCACATACAGACACAAAAGCAATCATTTCTCCCTGGTTGCTGTCTTGGGGCCTGCCAGAAGAGAAAGGAGAAATGTGCTTAGATTTATCATGTCTAAAATGATCCGGATTGTGTTGAGAGCAATTCCTCTGTTTAACACAACCGTATGAGCACTTAACAGCTCATAAGCGGTTCGCCACAGCACCCTGGCATTGGTGTGGCAAGGCAGCTTCTAAGTGGAAAAATCCACATTTCAGATCTTTGTGTCTCTTTGTGAGCCTTTGGTTGAGAATTGGCTTCGCTGAACTTGATGACTGGAAGGTCAGCAGTTCGAGACCCGAGTGCTGCACGGCGGAGTGAGCTCCTGTTGTCCGTCCCAGCTCATGCCAACCTAGCAGTTCGAAAGCAGGAAATTGCCAGTAGATAAATAGGGACCACTTCGGTGGGGACGGTAAACAGTGTTGTGTGTTTTGTCATGCCTGCCACATGTCCATGGAAACGTCTGCAGATGCATACAGCGCTGGGTCTTTGGCTGTAAACAGAGATGAACACCAAACCCTACAGTCGGATACGACTGGCTTTCGAGCAAGGGCAACTCTTTACATAGGAAGTAGGGAAGGTTATAGGTCATCTTTAGAATGAGGGTGCTTTGGGTCGTGAGGAACATGCTGTTGCTTTTCTCACACAACTGCTTTTCCCCACTTGATGAGCAGGGAGGAAATAATGAACAAAATAAAGTAATACAGCATCAAAGACATTTGCTTTGTGGATCCGAAACTCCCTAGACAGTAGCTAAAATCAAGGAAAAGTTCTTTGCACAAGCCCTAAATTTTAAACTAGCAGAGGCTAGGCTAAACCTACAAGGAGCAAACACAACGAACACACCTTGCGGGTTGGATGAATGACAAACAATGCGCACAAGGTTCTGGCTGATCCATCTGGATGTCACGTAACAGAATCTGAAGCAGACTCAGAAGACCAAAGAGTAATCAAGTAAGACAGGACTACTTGGGATACAGGACACATTTGTGGGGAATTCAGGCGTTGCAAACCTACCCTCTATCTTGTGCACAAAAGAAAACTTAGTAAAAAATACAGTCTAAAATATAGTTCGATATGTTTTGAATCTTAGCTCTATCCCATATACATCCATAGTTTTAAATGGTGCGGCACTCCAATATGAAGAAAGTAAGCAACCGTGCACTTGTGCATAAAGTTAATATCCTCTGGTATTTAAGGAGGTTTTCCCGGTCCCTGTTTCTCGCGCTCTCTGCCTCCTGTTCTGCACCAGAAGCCCTTTGCCTCCCACAGGAGGGGCAGGGAGGGGGGGGATCGGAGTACAGGTTATTTCCTGGCACGTACCAGCCTACCTCATTCTAGCTGACTGAAAAAAGCCTCAAGCAAAAGCTTGTTGTTTCCGGATTGGGGGCAGGGGGTGGTTTGCCTTCTTCTGACTCTTCTCCGCAGCCAATGAATAAGTAAATCTGGGCAAGTCTATCAAGATCTCCTTCTCCCCCACACCGAAGCATCTGGAAAAGGAAGGGACTCACTCGAGGCCTCTGCAGGCAATCTTGTTTGATTGACATAATTGGGCAGTTGTTGCTCACTTGGGTGGAGTTCTCTTAATGATAGAATTAATCAGTTTGAAAACTATATTTTTTTTTATACTGCCACTTTCCCCTTCTCTGCCCAGTTGCACCCGTGTGTGTGATGTAAGTGTAGATCACACGCACCTTTGGGGGATAGTCTAGACACTTTTATGTCTGATGAAGTGGACTTGGTCCATGAAAGCTCAGTTAAATACAAGATAATGTTTTTGTCCTCTTTTTTGTTGTTTTATTTACTCTCAGATATGCTTGCACAGACCAACATGGCTACCACTTCAAACATTTCTACCTGGAATGTGTCAGAAAGTTAAAACCACTTTAGCTGTGCAGTTCTTTCTATCCCGGTGACTTACACAGTAGTGTGACTATTTTGCAGAGTAGAGGTAAATAGTCTGGCCAGGTTATCCTGCTATGGTCATAGAGTAGACTCTACTGCCAGCGATTCAACGCCGAGGTCAACTCAGAGGTTAACTAACCTGACCACCCTGAGGACTAATGGCTCTGGTGTTGAAGTCCACAGGGAAGGGTGCTGATTCCCAAGTGGGTTAAATCCTACTTGAATCCCTCTTGATGGAGGGCAGCAACTTCATCAATACAGGCCTGGGGATGACGATGAGGACTTTGCATGCCAAAAGGGGTCAGGACCAGAAAGTGACTCGTGGAACTTGATCAGTGGCACTATGGGGGGTCACACTGCAATGCAGAAGGCAAATGGAAGGCCACTGCATTATCTTCTCAGGACAGTCTTCATGGCCGATCGCCATGAGGATCGCCAATATTTGGAATCAGATACAGCACAAGAAGGGCAGAATGCATACAAATATAGCAGACATAATCAGCTAAAACTGGTGTGATCCATGGTGCCACCTTCTAGCTTTTCTCACACACGAAATAAACAAGCCAGGAATCAAAACAGTCCATTTCCCAGGGAAAGGCTTAATTAGCCATCAATGTGAAGCCACACAATCACCCTGAAGATTAATTTATTGCCTTGCACAGTATGCACGCCCCAGAGGTGACACCCTGGAACCAAAGTAGTAGACAGAGAGACAATTGACCTTGACAAGAGTGTGGAAAGAAACAGTATTATTGAGGGAGAGAAGAGATAATTCTGATTTTCCCTTCCAGACTACCTGGGCCAACATCTATGGCAATGATGGTGAAGCTTCGCACTCCAGGTGTCCTTGGACGAAATGGGTTTACGTGCAGTAAACCCATCCGTGTGGATTCACAGAGACTTGGGCTTCTGGGAACTGAAGTTCAAGAACAGCTGGAGTGCCAAGGTTCACCATCACAGACCTATGGTCTCTATTCTGGGGATGAGATCTTTGGGCAGGAAAAATGGCAAATAATTAGCAATCAGGCCCTATTCTCTACCCATTCCGGTTTTGCGGCTAGCCTCTTATAACATTCAAACTTTGCAAAATATCCCAAACTTTTGTTTCCTGGCCAAAAATAAATAAATAGTTACCGCCATTAGATGGCATGATAGTACTTTTCTGTAATAAACTGGATTGTTGCCTTCTGAAGCTCAAGTTATTGAAATCTGAGCGATGGTATATTAAGTTAAAGAAAAACCCCACCTTCCATCTCACTGATGTGAAGGAATCTGCCTATGGCCTGCCTACCTACCTAATGGGAATAGAGGGAGCTCAGATCATACCCGATGCTTCCCTTTCTATTTCTTTGGCTGGAGAAACAGGAGAAGGAACATATTCTGCATGCCTTTTGTTCTCTCTTCTTCCCAGACCTGCAGGCTGGGTATAATGCTATTAAGCTGAATAATCCAGACTTTGTTTATCTCCGCAGCTGTCTTGGAAGATTACTGGGGACTGGTGATAGGGGGTTGGTGGGGCAATAGGCTTCTTAAGTGGAGGCTTGTCTGTTCATCAGTCCACAAGCACTTAAGGACAGCCATCTCTCTTGAGTCAGTTCTGACTGTAGACTCCCCCCCCTCCTCCCCTTTCCTGGGGCTCATAGGAAATCAGGACAGCAGACTACTTGCTTTACTACAGTGAGATAATGAAGCATCCAGTTTATGTATGTGTGTTTTCTTTCTTTCTTCTTCAAAACTGCATATATCAACCACCTTCATCATCATCTTCTGCTGCTGCCGCTGCTGCAGTATCTGAATATTGGCAATCCTCATGGCGATCAGCCATGAAGACTGTCCTGAGTATATAATTCAGTGGTCTTTCATCTGCCTACCGCATCGCAGCATGACACCCATAGTACCACTGATCCAGTTCCACGAGTCACTTTCTGGTCCTGAGCCCTTTAGGCATGCAAAGTCCTCCTCAGCCCCAGGCCAGGATGGATGAAAGTGCTGCCCTCCATCAAGGGACTCAAGTGGGATTTAATCCATTTGGGGACCATCACCCTTCCCTATGGACTTCGGCACCCAAGGCCGTTAGTCCTCAGGGTGGTCAGTGACTCAATGCCTGACCCTCGGTGTTGAGTCGCTGGCAGTTGGGTCTGTTCTACGACCATAGCAGGATATGGCTCAGTCGTTAAGAAGCTTGCCTTGCTAGCTGGAAGGCCGGCAAGTTGGCAGTTCGAGACCTGGGTGTTGCATGATGGATTGAGCGCCAGTCTCTGTCCCAGCTCCTGCCAACCTAGCAGTTTGAAAGCAAGAAATTGTAAGTACTGTAGATAAATAGAGACCACTTTAGTGGGAGAAAAAATCTTGGGTGCATGAAAGGAGCCTCATTCAGGTGTCCCCTGAGCAGAGTTTCTCCAGCAAAAACCCTTTCAACCCAAACTAATTTCTGACACAAAATTATTATTACGTATATATACATGTGCAGTCCCAGTGACTGATTGATGCTTTACCTTGGCCCTACCTTCTCTCTGCCAGGTGTTGACTGTGCCACTGATATTGATGAGTGTGAAGCCCAGCCCTGTGAACACGAAGGTGCGTGTGAAGATGGCATTGCTGACTACATCTGTCATTGCATCCTGGGCCCAGACGGCACCGTATGGGGTGGGAAGAATTGTTCGGTGGAGCTCATCGGGTGCCAGAGCCACAGCTGCCAAAACGAAGCTTTGTGTGTCCCCACCTACAAGTCTGAGGTCCACGGATACCTGTGTCAATGCCGCCCTGGATATTACGGCTCTACGTGCTCCATACCAACCACCTTCTCCTTCACATCAAGCGTTTACCTTTTCATCAACATGTCTACAAACAGCGAGAGCACAGGCGACATCATATGGGACCAGCTGATCAGTATGGCCCTCCGGTTCCGGACCACACTTCCCGACGCCATTCTCTTCTTCCGAGGCCAACAGACAGAATACCTTTGTCTGGAGCTCTCCGGCGGACTCCTGCGCGTCACATGTTCGATACATGAAGTCACAACATCTTTCACCATGGACACCCCTCAGGTGGATGACGGCCAGTGGCATCAAGCTGAGGTCCTTCTGCAAGATTCTCTTGAGCTCAAGCTGTGGCATGAATCCTGCGATGGAGGCATCTGTCTGTTCAGGCATCCTATTGGATTGATGACCTCGGTCTCCCAACTCTCCTCCTTCCTGCAAATATACATTGGGGGAGTCGATGAGGAGTTAGTAGCTCACCCCACCAAGAGTTTCATCGGTTGCTTAGAAGATTTGCAGATCGATTCAAAAGTTGTCCTTCCACAAGACGTGGCCAGACTCCAGCCTTTTGGATTCCAGCTTGGCTGCGAGAGGACAGAGTGGTGCCAATCTGCGCCTTGTTCACACGAAGGCCAGTGCGTCGATCTTTGGGTGGACTTTCGCTGCCACTGTTCGCGGCCCTACGAAGGTCGGATGTGCACGTATGGTGAGTCATGAGCCAGGTTTCCTGCTGGTCCTTTGGAGAGGATGGGTTGGTTTTGGGGGTGGAAACCCTCTTTGGGAAGAGTGGGAGTCCATCCATAAGTGCAATAAATACAGTAAAACCCTGGGCTATAACCGCCTCAGTTTATGTTTGCTGCGGTTTACAACAGCAAATCCTATGGAAATGCCGTCACAGTTTACAAATTTCAATGTATTTTTTTTCTGGTTTATAACGATCAATTCAGGACCATTTTTAATTTTTTAATGCATCCCTATGGATATTTCAGTTTACAATTTTTTTGGGTTACAACGGAGGCTGTTAGAATGGACCTCTGTGGTAACCCGGGATTTTACTGTCAATAAGAAGCTACTGGTTTATGGGGCAGAAGCAATTCATGATTTGTATCCTGTGCCTTGAAGGTCCAGATGGGTACTTTTCGTGGTTTTTTGGGGCCCTCCTTTCAAACTTATAAAGAGAGGGTTTAGAGCAGTGATGGCCAACCTTGGCACTCCAGGTGTTCTTGGACTTCAATCCCCAGAAGCCCAAGTCCCTGTGAATCCACATGGATGGGTTTACTGCACGGACACTGGAGTGCCAAGGTTTGCCATCACTGGTTTGTGAGTCGTGGAGGCTAAATGCTACCTGCCACCACTCCAGGACTGGCAGTTGCATATATAGCCCTTAAGGTTTGTTGTCACAGCCTGAGTATGCAAAGGTTTAGTTGTTGTCCTGCAGAAAAGCTACTACTGTATTCTGAAAGTCACCCCAAGGGATAAGAAGTCATACCTTAGCGTGGTAGGCTCTGAAATATTTTGGTGCCCTCAGTTTGGACATTTCTAATTATTTTCTGTTTCCCCAGAGTCCCCAGCCGCAACATTCGGCCAAGACAACTCCTTGAGCGTTGCCACTTTTACAGTCAGCAACGATCTCGGATCGGACTTCAACGTCTCGTTTTTCCTCCGAACACTGAAGCCCAGTGGTTTGGTGCTCCAGATTGCCAACCAGAGTGAAATGTTCCTTACGGTCTACCTGAAAGATGGGCACCTCTTGATAGACGCACCGCCCGCTGACCCTGTTGGGCCTCCCAGATACCTGGCCGATGGGACAAAGCACTTTGTGATGCTCTCCTTCCACGATGGGCTTGTTCACGCCAGCCTTTTAAATGAGGAGGTGGCGCTCGGACCTCTGGCAGTGGCTCCTCTCTTTGCTGGCTCCAAGATTGACATAGGTGGGCTTCCAGACCAAGAGCACCTCCACGTATGGGGAGGGCATTTCAAAGGCTGCCTTCAGGATGTACAACTTAATCGTCACCAGATGCAGTTTTCCCCAAACCCAGCCAATAGCAGTTTCCCGCAAGTGATGTCTATTGGAACCACCACCAATGTTGGGTCAGGATGCGTCTCAGATGATACATGCAAGGTAAGGAGACTGCTGAAATCTGTTGTCCAACGTCACCTCAGTTATACCCTATATCAGTGATGGCCAACCTTGGCACTCCAGGTATTCCTGGACTTCAATTTCCAGAGACCCAAGAAGTCTGTGAATCCAGAGAGAATGCCAGTAAACCTTTTCGAGGGGATTCACAGGAACTTGGGCTTCTGGGAGTTGAAGTCCAAGAACAGCTGGAGTGCCAAGGTTTGCAATTACAGCCCTATGTCAGTGATGGCAAACCTTGGCACTCCATGTGTTTTGGACTTCAAATCCCAGATGCCCAAGTCAGCACCTGCTGATCAGGGTTCTAGGAATTGAAGTTCAAGAACATCTGGAGTACCAAGGTTGGCCATCACTGCCCTTATATGTAAAGAAAGTTTCAGTGACCTTAATTAAAGGTGGGCTTTAATGGATCGTTAATGCTATGCTTCCTCAGTTCTCTGCATCCTAGCTCTGATTTCCCAACTCTGGTCAGTCAGTTTCCCCCAAGTTGCCTGGAATAATGTAAGAACAAAAAAAAAAAATGAGCTTTTAGTCTGCTTACCCACAGCAGGAGATCATTGGAGAGATACTGCCTGTAGTTTGCCAGACAGAAAGAATGTAAGATTCTGACTTTCTCATGCTGGGCCAGAATTTGCTTCCATATTTCTGCATTTTGTGGTATTATGCCAGGAGGAGAATCTGTAAAGGAGTAAATGGCCCAGTTGCTGCATCCAGAATATCTGTACGTACTCTTAGTGCCACTGACAGGCTACTTAAGTACCTCTTGCTATGTGGCATACATTGATAAGAACAAAAACATCTTCTGATGGGGTCATGGCTACTCTTTGGTACCATGTTCAGGAGCCCTGGCCTGTCAAAAAGCTCTTCTGTGGAATTTTGCAGGGGTTGTCAGCGTCGTGGCCATTTCTCCTGCCTCAGGGCTGTCCTCTGGTTTGGTAGAGCCGATTCCAAGGGATTAGATTAGAAACTCACATTGTTACCAGCGTTTCCTTGCTGTGTTCTTCTCCCCCACGCTACCAGAGGAGCAGGCGCCGGGCAGGCAGAGCTAACCACACCGTTCCATGAGGTGGGGTATGGACCTGTCCTTCGTTTTTGTCCTGCCTTCAGCATGTCTTTCTAGGCTCCGTTTCCATCATTCAGCTTCCTTCCAGCATCTCATGCTCCCTGCTAGGCCTGCAGAAGGGCATCTCCTCAGCCAGACCATCTCCCGCATGCACCACAACCTTCTAGTCCTTGTTATGGGCTGTAAGGCCAGAGACACTTTGTACCAAACATTTGGAAGGACCTTCGGGTGCTCTTCTGAAGTGTGGGAATCCCCCCCTCCTCCTCCTACTTCACTGTCCGTAATGGCCAAACTTGGCACTCCAGGTGCTCTTGGACTTCAGTTCCCAGAAGCCCTGATCGGCATGAGTGCTGACTTGGGCTTCTGGGAATTGAAGTCCAAGAACATCTGGAGTGCCAAGGTTCGCCATCCCTGCCCTAGAAGGACATGGCCCTGACTGGAAGCAGCACCAGATGTGCTCCCTGCATGACCAGATGTTCTTTTTCAGGAGCAAAGTGGGAAGGAGCCACTTAGGTCCTTCATAGTAGGACTCTTTGCTTCTGATTGACAGAAGTAGTAGTACTGTGGTTGCGGTTTTTTAAAGAGCATCATATGTACAACAAACATGTTTGTCCTAAAGTAGACCTGTTGTCTTCGGCCCTCTGAATAATGGCCGTCCTCTGATGAAAGCCCCTCCTTTACCCACAATACTGCTGCTAGGTTCTGAGCCGCAGCATGTAAGATCAGAAGAACAATCCTGGCCGCTCCTTCAGTTAAATAATCTACCAGCGCTGCATCACAGGCTTAAGTAGTAGTTGTAGAATCATTAATCTTAAGTACTAATCTTATTAATTTTATTTATTTATTTATTTTACTCCTTAGCTCTGAGCAGAAACACTCCTTTTAAAATATATTTGAAGTACCCTCATTTTAACTTCTGTTTCTTGCTGTACTATGCTGGTCATGGACTGTAATAAAGATTAATTGATTGAATGAATGAGTTTCAGAATGCAGCAAAGCACTTATGTCAGGAAACACTGTGACTGTTCTAGCCTGTCACCCTAGGGCCACGATGGCGAACCTTGGCACTCCAGGTGTTCTTGGACTTCAATTCCCAGAAGCCCAAGTCCCTGTGAATCCACAGGAATGGGTTTACTGCATAAGTGCAGTAAAGTCATTTGTGTGGATTTACAGAGACTTGGGCTTCTGTGAATTGAAGTCCAAGAACACCTGGAGTGCTAGTAAACCCATTGGTGTGGATTCACAGGGACTTGGGCTTCTGGGAATTGAAGACCAAGAACACCTGGAGTGCCAAGGTTCGCCATCACTGCCCTAGGGTTTGCAGTCCTCATAGGCGAAGGGAGAAAGCAAGAGGTTTTTGGGAGGTTGACTTGCTCACCACCCTTAGGTCTTTATAACTGAATACCTCAAGGGATGTTTTTGCAGCAAAGAAAAGCTCACATGGACAGATGTGGGCAATGAAAAGGCCAGAACATAAGTAAAGACAAGCAAGTTCTTGCCTGATGTTGTTTCAACTGCTTGCTATGAAGCCCTCACCCCCAGTTCAGAGGCAACTGCCATCCCATCATTCACCCACCTCTCTCACCCCTTAGACCTTTGGTAATGCATGCCTATCCACCTCATCTCCATAGCTGAAGAACTGGTGCCTCTTCCCCCCGATTCAGGTCTCTCTCTTGTCTTTCAGTCCGGACCGTGCCTCAATGGAGGCCAATGCACCGTCACCTGGAATGACTTTAATTGCACATGCCCTGACAGCTTCACTGGCAAGCGCTGTGAGAAGAAAATGTGGTGTAGAAGTGAACCATGTCCTGAAGGCACCACTTGCACTGATATCCTATCTGGCTATGTTTGTGAGTTCAGCTCTGACATCTTTGGGTTTATCACACAGTCAGCCTTTAATTCAGGAGTTCTTAGTCTTTTTAAGCAAGGGGCCGGGTTACGCTCCCTCAGACAGCTTTGGGGGCCAGATGGCCATTTTGCCCTTCCTCCACCACATGGCACTTCCTGGTGTGGTGGAGGTGGTGGTGGGCCACATGAAATGGTATCACGGGCCACATCCAGCCCATGGGCCACCAGTTGAGAATTCCTGCTTTAATTTATGAAGTTACGTGGGACCTGAAGCATTGTGCACAAGTGCCAACCTTTTCCCCTCATCATCTGCTACAAGTATGAATGCTGACAAGGACCCCTTCTTCCACCAGCGGCAAATTGTCTTTAAAAAGCCAATTGTGTGTACAGAAGAAGGTTCAAGTGTGTTGGAGGGGTAACTTTCCTATGTCAAAAGGACTCGTGCATATTTCTTGAAAATTTCTTTATTGTTTCTGTAAAGTTCCATATATAGTTTCTATGTTTGCCATGGAGTGTTTGGGACTCGTGTAGTTAGCCTAGACCCGTGATGGTGAACCTTGGCACTCCAGCTGTTCTGGAACTTCTATTCCCAGAAGCTCTGATCAGCAGGAGGGCTGACTTGGGCTTCTGGGAATTGAAGTCCAAGAACAGCTGGAGTGCCAAGGTGGGCCACCACGGGCCTATACTATACTACTATCTACTTGTCTGGGCAGGTTATCCTGCTATGGTAATAGAGAAGTCCACAGGGAAGGGTGATCGTCCCCAAGGGGATTAAATGGTCCCACTTGTAATCCCTCTTGATGGAGGGCAGCAGCTTCATCCATCCTGGCCTAGAGATGATGATGAGGACTTTGTGTGTCAAAAGGGCTCAGGACCAGAAAGTGACTCGTGGAACTGGATCAGTGGTACTATTGGTGCCATACTGTGATGTGGAAGGCAAACGGAAGGCCACTGCATTATTATATCGTTCCCAGGACAATCTTCATGGCTAAACTCCATGATGACCGCCAATGTTTGGAATCGGATACGGCACAAGAAGAATACTACTACTATCTTCCAGTCACACTTACAGGGCCTATGTATGTAGTTCTCTTTTAGTTTCCATGGTGAAAACATCAGAGAACATTAACTAATCCCAAGGCTCAGATCTGCAGAGACTAGAGGTTTCCGCTCCCTTCCAAGTATCCCAACGGCCAACGGTCATCATTTCCCAAGAGCCAGTTTCAAGTCCAGGTTTCCATTAATCTCTTCGAAGTTTGGTGCAGGACCACAAATGTGATTCTCCAGTTTTTCTGACAGCTGTGTCCCTCTGTCTCCTCCTCACAGGTCTGGCCAATGCCACCTTCTCCGAGCACAACGCCCTTGAATTCTCTTCAAACACAACCATCACCCGGGCTCTCCACAGCCTCCGCCTGGACTTCCGGACACGAGACAAAGACGCCGTCTTGCTGCAGGCGGTGGAAGAGGTGGACTCTGTCTTGGTGGCCATCCATAATTCGTCTCTGCTGGTGGAGATCAGGAGTGGGAACAGCGTGGAGGGAGTCAATTTCCTAAGCCAAGCGCCTGTCTCGGATGGCGCCTGGCATCAGCTGGTCTTGTCGATGGCAGAGCCGTCGGCTCTTTCGTCGCGGTGGCACCTCCATCTGGACGGAGTCACGAACACCACTCTGGAGGGGAATGCTGGCAACCTGGACTTCTTAAAAAGCAGGGCCATCATCATCCTAGGTGAAAACTTCACAGGATGCTTTGGGCATGTCGATATCGGCGGTGTGCTTCTGCCCCTGACGACTCACCATGCCTATCCCCAGCCAGAGCAATTCCTGCTGATCAACAGTGCGGCGGTCCTCCTTGGCTGCCACGGGGCAGAGGTCTGCTCCTCCAGTCCGTGCCAGCATGGGGGCTCCTGCCAGGACCTTTTCAACGCCTTTGGCTGTGACTGCAATCCTGGCTGGGAGGGGCGGCTGTGTGAGACCAACATTGACGACTGCAAATCCAACCCCTGTATTCATGGGGAGTGCAGGGATGAGGTGGGAGATTTCCAGTGCGAGTGCCACAAGGGATACATTGGGAAGCGCTGCCATATCAACGTGGACGACTGCATCAGGCACCAGTGCCAGAACGGAGCAACCTGCATTGACGGGGTCTACAGCTACTCCTGCAAGTGCCTGCCACAGTTCACGGGCCCGCTCTGTGAGTAAGTACCACCCAGGTCAAGGTGAGGGTTGCCCTTGCTCGATAGCCAGTCGTATTTGACTCTAGGGTTCAGTGCTCATCTCTGTTTATAGCCAAAGAGCAGCTGCCGCTGTCTGCATCTGCAGATGTTTCTATGCTTAGGTACCGGAGTGCACAGAACGCCGTTACCTTTCCTGTTTATCTATTTGCAATTTCTTCTTTTCGAACTGCTAGGTTGACAGGAGCCGGGACAGACAACAGAGCTCACTCCATCGTGCAGCACTCGGGTCTCGACCTGCCGAGCTTCCAGTCGTCAAGTTCAGGGACTTAACCACTAACACACTGCAGTCCCTTACCACCCAGGGGGAGGGGGAAATAGGGCACGGGGTGTGAGTTGGGTGTGTAAACCTGTCCTTGTTTGCTCGATCCACGAGGACTGTCTTTATCTTCACTAGGTGGCCATTCCCACCTGAGCAATGCGGCAAGAACTTCTCCTGTTTGAATGGCGGCAAATGCGTCAGTGGACCTTGGGGAGCCAACTGTACCTGCAAACCAGGCTACACGGGGAGAAAGTAAGTTTGGGATTCCTTGGCCCTAGTCTGTCCTCACCTTCTAAAAGATTGTCTTGGCGTAGCCATGGCTTGACTCCTTTCATATGCGCTACATTAGTAGTCTCCAACCTTTGGGTTTTGGACTTCAATTCCCAGAAGCCTCAGTCCATTCACCAAAGCACCGATCAGCCAATGGACTGACTTAGGCTTCTGGGAATTAAAGTCCAAGAACCGAAGTTTGGGAAACGCTTCTCTGTGAATCCACATGATGCGCAGTAAACCCATTCACGTGGAGTCACAGAGACTAGGGCTTCTGGGAATTAAAGTCCAAGAACATCCGGAGTGCCAAGGTTCGCCATCATTGTTCTGTTGCATCGCCATCTGTTTAAGGCTATACTTCCACCGTTATCCTTGCATTATTTTCAGATGTCAGATCAACATCAATGAATGTGACCCCAATCCCTGCCAGAATGGAGGGACCTGCCAAGATTCGGTAAACCGGTACCGGTGTGTATGCAGCGCCAGCTACACTGGAGAGCGGTGTGACATTGATGTAAGCAAACCATTCTTCTTTTCTTTCCCTAGGGGTAGGTTGTGTTTTAATTTTGAGGTTCAGGAGGGAAGTACATGACAGACCTTGGTTGAAGCAGGAAAAACCCTGTATAGACCAACAGAAAGTGGAACCAGCTTGGATGTGTACTGAACATCCACTTCAGTTCTTCTTCAAGATGTCTGTGAATTCACACATGTGGGTCTTGGCCCCTGCGCAAGACTCCATTCGGATTCTACCAGAGCTAAAGGAAAAAAAGGAGGGAAAATACAATAGTACGAGGCCCCGCTCCCTCCCTATATATTCCTGGCCCTGGACCTTCCCTCCTCAGTCTTTTTTTCTCCGCTTCATTCGTAGCTCCGTTCTGCTACCAGAGTTTCTAAAGAATATTTTCCCCAACTTATTGTGATTTTTTTTGTACCTCTTCAGCCAATTTTAAAGCCTGTTCGTTTTGATTGGCAAAATTCCCTTCTCCGACGGTCACTCTGAATGCCTCAGGTGCCTCGGTGAAGCACATCAAAAAATTGGCTTTTTAAAACCGAAGCCTAAAAAGGATGGTAGGAAAGAAAACATAAGGCAAAACCTGATGTTGCTCCCCCCAAATAATAATAATATAAAATAAACCCTTAAGGCTGGCGGGGAAGCCCCCTCTAAGGGTACCAGGCACACCACAGCTGTCAAACCATTCTCTGTCATCTCAACTAGTGACAGCGACGCCATCTTGTCCGTTAGCCCTGAAGTGAATGTGGAGGAGGCCGAGTCATGGCAGGTAATAAACAACCCATCTCCCTCAGCCTCCCCCTACCCGGCGGCCCGGAGTTCGAACCGTCGTTCTGTCTCCCCGAGATCCGAGTTGTTTGATTGCTGCCCTGGGGACCACCATTTTCAGCCACATTTTTTCTGTCCTCCTCCCCCCACCTCGGGGGGGGGGGGGCAGGGGGGCTTGCAAAGGGGCTTTCATGGACTATAATGCCCATTATTACGAGGGGATGCCTTGGATCTCCCCCAGGCCACATGGGTACTCGTCATCTGACCCTCATCTCCAAGACAACTTTGCTATGGAAGGACGTAGCCACAAACCTGAGGCAACTACGATCAGCCGCGCAAGGTGGCTAGAAGCCCAAGTGTGGATTCCCTCCATGGATCCAGAAGGGCTCTGCAGCTATGGCCTGTGATGGTATCCAAAGGGACCCTTGTCAGCAAGTGTCGAGGAGTACCCTTAAGCCGTGCAAGGCGGTTAGAAGCCCAAGGGTGGATTCCCTCCATGGATCCAGAAGGACTCTGAGTTTGAGGCATGCATCCTCCCTTGCTCCATCGGCAGTGAGCAGTCACGCCTCCGTGGCCTCGGGAGATGCTGAGAGGGGACTTTTCTGGAAGTGAATTGGATTCCTCGATCCCAGCAACACCCGGATCTGGATCCACTAATCCTCAGTCTGCTCAACCGCCTGTGGATTCAAGAGCCTACTCGGGACTCGTTTCCAGATGGCCCAAGCCATCGATCTTGAATTCCAACAGCCCCCAGCTCCTAGATCTGACAAAGTATTCTAAAGGCTGCTGAGGATGAGGTTTGCCCCACTTCAGTGGGTATGCTCCCATCCCTCCTTGATCTAGGAAAAGACATCTGGTCGAAACCTTCTGCTTCGCAAAAGATATCTCGGCGCATAGAAGGACTTTATAAAGTCTTTGTCCATGAGTCGGGATTCCTTCTCTAAAATCCCATCTCATGCTCTGTTGTAGTAGAAACGGCTCTAGGAAAGTCCGGTTCTCGTAAATTTACAACACCTGCTTCCAATGAAGACAAAATTGGACCATCTTGGCCATCGTTTATTCTCCTCCATCTCATCTATACGTATTGCTAGCTACCTAACGATGATGAGAGCATATCATGCACATCTTTGGGACAAGGTTGAACTCTTACTGACAGGGGTGGCTGTTTTCCTACATCGATGACTGGCTCCTCGTAGCCTCGTCACATGTGAAGGCACTGGACGCCGTTCGTCTCACCGTCAATCTTATGCACAAACTTGGTCTCAACATCAATTACCAAAATTCATGCTCTTCCTGACTCAGGTGGTGTCTCATATAGGGGCAATGCGGAGTTCCCGCACTGAGAGAGCATGCATGCCAGCAGCAAGAGCTCGCAAACTCCGATGTCTAGTACGGCAATCCTATCCGCTACACCCGGTGTCTGCCCTAATGGATCAGAGGCTTCTGGGCTACATGGCGTCCACGGTTGCAGTGTTCAAATATGCACATCTCCGCATGCGTCCCTGACAAGCAGGGGTACTCCAGAACTTCAAGCCACATCTTCGCTACTAGTCAGAAAGACTACGAGTCACTCCAGTCTAGTTCTCCAACTCCGCTAGTGGTCCAAAATTCACAACTTCACCTCAGGTCTTCCCCTTCAACCTCCGGCCACTACAGCACAGGTGATCTTGGAAGCGAACCGCGCCGGATGGTGATGCCACTGTGGACCCCATCGAGTCCACGATGTCTGGTCTCTCGAGAAGAAGTGGCTTCATGTCAATCTGCTCAAACTTCTTGCGATGTGGAAGTCGCACCGTGCTTTGCCCCCCACCTCTCAAATCAGGTGATTCAGGTGACCACAGACAATGCTACGGCAGCTGCCTGCGTAAACGAGCATGGCGGTACCTGGTCCACAAGGCTACTCTAAATGTCAACAGCCCTTTGGAACTGGTGTATCGCCAAACGGATCTTTCCGATAGCAATCCATACCCGAGGTCTGGACAATTCCCTGGACGACAACCTCAGTTGCCAGGGGGACTCAATGCATGAGTGGGAACTACAGCGACATTGCATCAGTTCGACAGGCTGTGCCACAGATGGGGGACCCTATCAGTGGATGTGTTTGCATAAGCCCTCAATAAGAAGTGCCCGCTCTACTGCTCAAGGGTGGGCGTGGAACCCCAATACATGGGGGTCGCCTTCATGCTGACCTGGCAGGGAACCCTGGTGTATCTCTTTCCCCCATTCCTGCTCATTACTTGGACCCTAATCAAAGTAACAAGGGAGAGGTCCGATGTGATCTTCATCACCCCATGGTGGCCTCGGCAACCATGGTTTTCGATTCTTGAATCTCTGGCCTCGGACTTCCTCTGGCCCCCGAATGTGCCGGACCTGATCCACTGAAGCAACGTCCAAGTGTTGCATCTGGATGTACACAAGCTCCACCTGACCGCCTGGAGGATAATCCTGTAATTGTGGATGTCCTAGCTACCAATAGGAAACCTTCTACTACCAAGCATTGTGCTTATGAGAACACACTGTTCCTCCAGTTCATTTTGCAAGGAAGTTAAAATGTTCCTGAGTTCTCATTTTCTGATGTTCTCACTTATTTGTTGCACCTGGCTTAGAAAGGTCAATCTCATTCTTCGATCACAGTTGCCTTAGCTGCCATAGCTGCCCATCAACCACACCACCCAGTCCATTCACTGTTGTTCCGGGATCCAACTGTCAATGATTTCTAAAGGGGCTGCGTGATAAGCTTTTATGCCCCAAAGGGCCAACAACACATTGGTCACTCTATCTTCTGCTACGCCGCTTCCGATACCCGCCTTTCGTACCCATGGTGTCCGTGGACGTCAAGTTCGTCATTCTCAAGGCTGTCTTCTGGCGATAACGTCTGCTAGACGGGCATCTGAGTTCATCGTGTTACGCTCAGATCCACCCGTTGAAGTCACTTTATACCCGGACTGGACTTTTTACCAAGGGTTGTCTTGGATTTCCATGTATCACAATCATTGTCTCTGCCAGTGTTCTTCCCTAGCCCATCCACGGCCGCGGGAAAGTCATTCCACATACTGGATGTTAGGTGGGCATTGCTGTTTTAGCTGGACAGGACTACGTCCTTCTGATCGTCCAGCAGGCTTTTTGTAGCCTGTGGTGGCCCATGGGAGGGGGACTGCAGTATCGCCCCAAAGGACTTCAAAGTGGATAGACATGACTATTGATATTGTCTACCGCCTGTTTTCCACTCCGCTTCAAGGCCAGCTCAGTCTGCTAACTGGTCTCAATTTCTCACAGTCGGCTGCACACGGGAATTGCCAGGTATGCCTTCTTTGGCAGGGCGGGCCGGTCTTCAGCCCTGTGAATACAGACATTGGATGCCAGACACGGACCCTCCATCCGGCAAGCAGCTTGCTAGTCACCCACATGAGTGGATTCACAGACATCTCGAAGAAGAAGAATGGGTTACTTACCTGTAACTTTAGTTCTTCGAGTGAATGTCTGTGAATTCACACATACCTGCCCTTCCTCCCCACTATCCAGTCTGGAGGGGTTCCTGGCTCTAGCTATGTTATGGACTGAGGAGGGAAGGTCCAGAGCCAGGAATATATAGGGAGGGGCCGGGGCCTCATACTATTGTACTTTCCCTCCTTTTCCCCCTTATATAGCTCTGGTAGAATCCGAATGGAGTCTCGCGCAGGCACGAAGACCCACATGTGTGAATTCACAGACATTCACTCGAAGAACTAAAGTTACAGGTAAGTAACCCATTCATATTTTTTTTTGCCTACTTAGGCAGCCTTAAAAGGATAAGAAGGGCTAAAGAGGAATGTTAACACCCTGTGAGATTCCTCGTTTCCAGCCAAGAGTGAAACAAAGAGCTCTTTAATATATATATATTCATAGAGTTTTCTGTAATTTGTAGAAAATGGCATTAGTGTGCTTTACCTTTCAAAAGCACATTGAATGTGCGCATACACACACACATATGAAGCATAAAAGTACTGGCTTGAGTGTTAAGAAATGTATAAACAACCCATCCAAGGCTTTAGTTCTTAAATAAAATAGCAGACACCTAGTTTTCAGTCATTTGCAGAGTTTTGTTCAGATTGTAGTTGTGTAAGGAGCCATTTTGCTAGGAAAGGTAACAGACAACATATATTTTCACAAAATACGATCCGCATCATTATGACAACCCTGTTAACAACAGGGATGTGCTTTGGGACTTTAGTTCTGAGAATTTTCCCAAGAATTCTGGGAACTGCAGCCCAGAAACCAAAATTAGCACATTCGCACACATACCCCAAACGCCAGAAGGGCTTTTAAGTCATTTTACTTGTACCATCTGCTGTTCTGGCTTTGCTTCCGGAAATGTAGTTCTCAAGCCTTAGGAGCCATAAGTCAAAGACAAAGTGTGAAGGGGCAGAAAAGAAGAAAGTGGTGATATAGAGGAGAAAAAAATCACTTCCTAAGTCCCTTTGAGTTTTGGGGGACAGTTTTTAAAAAAGGGTATATTGGGATATTGATTAGGAAGTATAAATAAGAATATTAAATTAAAATTAAAGCCTTAGCATGACAATATTTGTTTAGCAGCTAAGTGTTTTCTGCTTTGCTGGGCAGCCCAAGAGATGTAGGTTGCTTGCCTTGGACGGGTCCTTTCTGCCATTTTCCCTTTTGATACCAGAATACGCATGTGGGTGGGTGAAGACCAGGGAGCCTACTAACCTGAAATGCATGAACGTATTATTGCATGGATGCATGCATGGTTTCCCCCCAACCTCACTGCATGTGGGCAGGTAAGGCTGGCTCACGGCTGTTGCTGTTGCAGAAAATGCCTCCTTGCAGGACACCTCCTTAGCATGCATTGAAGCCCAAGGCAGCATCATCCTGCCACACAGATGCTCCTTGGCGCCGGCCCCTCCCTTCCGCTTCTCTGTATTTCTAGTGCTTGTTCCATCACCTCTTCCATTTCATCCCTCCATCACTAGACCTCCGCTAACCAATGTGGGCAACCGAGCCTAGTTCTGAATCATGCCTCCTTACCGGCTGGCTCCACCACCCTCTCTCCTTTGGAAGGAAAGTGTCTTTGGGTATGACGGATCCTGACATTTGATAGACAGTGCCACTCAAGAAGGACATGGACAGCCCCCACATCTGTGGCTTCTTGTCTATCCAAAGTAACATGAGAGATATTCAGGGTGAAATCTGCTTCTCCCATCCAACGAGAAGCAGATGTGTATTTTAAACACCACTCTAATGCAGACAGCCACTGCTTCTCCGCCATCTTTGATATATCCAATTTAGAGCACGGATTTAGAGCTCAGAATCTCCCCAATTACCTCCTTATAAATCTCTCCCAGTTTTTTCTCTCTCTGTAAGTCAGCAGTCCTTTGCTGGCCGTCATCTTAACTGCTGAGCCTGCACACAGCTGTTTTTAGTAAAGCTTAGGCTAATCCCATGTCCCCAATAAGGTCCTCTAAGTAAGTTCTGAGCCACAGGCTTCCTTGGTCTGCAGTGGTCCGTCTTCGGCAGGCAGAAGCGCCCTGAGCCCTTCTTAGACTGGAGAACAGACGCTTTTGCCAGGGAGACATGCAGTGGCCTTAGCTTTCCTTCCGCTTCTCAGGGAGAAGCCCTCCACCCACATTGGGGCCTCTCCTGCTTAAATCAGTGCTGCGTGGATTGCACAAAAAATGTCTTTTGTATAGCAGAACATCCCTTCAGAATCTGTTTTTCCTTACACACTATCCTTCCAGCATCTGCATGAATCCATGGCTTTACACGTAGAACCATTTTTCATTTTTAGCCATCTGCACTCCTTTAGGATCGCGTTCAGAATGACGGTCGTTTTTGTTTTATATAGATCAGGGTTGGGCTGCGTCTTTAGGAACAGAGTCTACAGCAGGGGTGCCCAAACTACAGCCCATGGGCCAGATCTGGGCCCCAACACCAATTCATACGGGGCTCCACACCCTCATCGCTCCCGGAAGCAGAAGTAAATCGCGTCTGTACGGGCACATTTTACTTCTGCTTCCGTGAGCAACAATGGTGGCGCAGGTCAGATGAATTGGCGTTGTGGTCCGGATACGGCCCATGGGCTGTAGTTTGGGCACCTCTAGGTTTAAGCAGAGAAAATGGCAGCCTAAAAATCTCTCTCATCATCTTGCAAAACAGATTGCAAGGCGCATTTTACTTCCACCCACGGCCCAAAATGTTTGGGCACCCCTGGTCTATAGCATGCTTCTTTAGCGCCTGCTTTTTATGGGTAGAAATTCAGCCTTTTTGCCCTGCCTTCTTTAGGAGAAATCCCCATCAAGACAACTGCACTTTGCTCTTCATCCTTTGGCTGCTTTAAACAGCACTTCCTTTCCGCACATCCTTTCCAAAAATACGTCTGAGCTGCCCCGGCATCTCATCCGGACTCATTGGTTTTCCCCTTAATTTCTCTTTGCAGAGAGGGGCTCCGGGTGCTCTCTTATCGTTCCCATTAATTGAAGTAGCCGTGCCGGTAGCCTGCGGTTGCTTGCTGCTACTCATTGTTATCCTCGTCCTTATGATTCTCACGGCCCGGAAGAGGCGCCAGTCCGAGGGGACCTACAGCCCGAGCCAGCAGGAGGTGGCAGGAGCCCGCTTGGAAATGGACAGTGTGTTAAAGGTGCCACCGGAGGAGCGTTTAATATAGGCACCCCCTCAAGCCAGGGAAATGAAACAAAAGAGGTGCCTTTGCAAAACAAAACAAAAAAAACAAAACAAAACAAAAAAAACACACACACACAAAACAAAACCTGAACTGAAAGGCTGGGCTTCTCCCAAGCTGTGCACTGATCTCGTCTCACCCAGTTCCTTAAAGCAGGGATTCTCAACCTGTGGCCCATGGGCCTGATGTGGCCCACGGCGCCATTTCATGTGGGGCCACCACACCCGGAAGTGCCATGTGGTGAAGGAAGGGCAAAATGGCCATCCTGCCCCCCCGAAGCTGTCTGAGGGAGCGTGATCCGGCCCCCAGCTTAAAAAGGTTGAGAACTCCTGCCTTAAAGGATGAATAGGGCGGCCGAGTTGTGGGATGTGTTGGAAATGGCTGCGCTACCAGTGCATCAGTTGCTGCTCCTTTTCCCATCTTCCTTGGTTCTTCTCCCGAGGCAGTCATTAGTTTAGGTACCCCTTTAGCTTCATCCAGCCGAGAAAGAGGCCCTGCCTGCCAATGTCTGTGGAAACACGGCTCTCACAGGCAATCTAGTCGGCCACCTTCGCCCAACCTCATGCCGAGCGGAGCGTTCCTGAGACTTAACTGCGTCAACCAGCCTCCAACAGCAACAGCCTGGCTGATCCTGCCTCCCTGCAGACATTGCTTAGTGGTTGGGGACCTTTGGGGGTATCCACGAATAGAGTTACACAAACTGGTGTGTCTTATAAAGCAGCATCTACTTGGTGTGGGTGGGTTGTTGTCTATTAATGCCATTTGTTCAGAAGGCTCAGTTGAGTTACTCAGTACTCATTGCCAAGGGGAGGGTTGGGGGTGGGGGTGCCATGGAGGGTCCTGCTTCCATGAGGTAGGTTCATTGCCCCTTGAGGTGGCCAAACGTGGTCAACCACAGAGGCTAGAAATGGTCAGGGAAGGGACCTCTAGGCCCAGCTCCAACCACGTTGTAGGTACTCAAGTCAAAAGCTGGTTGCAGACGACCAAGTTATATGGACCAAACTGCAGACATTGTTAATTCTTTCTAGTTGTCTGAAATCTCTTAAACCACAAGAGGTCAGTAACATCTTGTTCCACCACAGCGCCCAGCCTGGGCCCAGGTCAGCGGTTCCACGCTGGTGGGCCTGGTGGGAGCCGCTGGCGCCATTGTGCTCATTACCATGTTTGTCGCCTCGGTCATTGCCATGAAGAAGAGGCGGGCCACGCAAGGAACATATAGCCCAAGCCGCCAGGAGAAAGACGGAGCCCGGGTGGAGATGTGGAACGTCATTAAGTTGCCACCTCTGGAGCGGCTGATCTGAAGGCCAGTGGCTTGCGGGAAAGTGGTTGGGTTGCCACCTGGACATCCAAAATGGCAAAGCCTCGTCCCTTCTCTCTGATGCGCTTCCTGGAGACGGTTTCATGTGCGTCATAATCGTCAAAACTGAAAAACCTCAACAACACAATGGATCGTCTGTGACAACACAAGTTTTGGTTGACGGCGAGCCAGCCAGGCGGGGACACAAAAAGAAGAGCATTCCATCGTTGGAGCCTTTGCTATCTATTGGTCTGTGCAGAAATGTGTTCAGTGGACTGTACGGGCTCATCTGCTTCCAGCGAAGAGGGTTGAACGGCACCAGCCAGGACCGGGAACTCAGGACAAACTGTGCGGCAGACAGTCAAGAGACCGAAAAGAGCAAGATGACGAAGATTGGAGTAAGCACTTTTGTGTGTGACCCAATTAATGCCGCTTCGAAAGCCACAGATGAAGAGAGTCTTTCTTGCTCCCCACTTACAACTGAACAGAACATTTGTAATCCTCTCCCTGGCAGGGAAAGGAAGAAGGATCACGTGTTACCTGCTTCGTTGACCCACTTGACCACAATCCACTGCCAAGGAGGAGACCTACCGCGCGGCGGCCTAAAGTGCCTTGTAAACAAATTACCTAGGACAGCATTAACTCTTAACCAGAGGACTTTTGGGCTACTTCCTGGTTCCCATCTACTGACACTTGCACTAAAGAAATAGATCCTGACCAAAACTCTTCCCAAAAGGACATTGTGAGCTGATTTACAAAGCTCTCATCCACAAAGGAGGCCTCACTTGGTGTGAACAAAATAGAAGTTCTGCCTGTTACACTTGATCTATTACCGTGATGGCGAACCTTGGCACTCCAGGTGTTCTTGGACTTCAATTCTCGGTGTTCTTGGATTTCAGTTCTCAGAAGCCCAAGTCTCTGTGAATCCACATGAATGGGTTTACTGCGCATACAACCTTGGCACTCCAGGTGTTCTTGGACTTCAATTCCCAAAAACCCAAGTCTCTGTGAATCCAGAGCAGTAAACCCATTTGTGTGGATTCACAGAGACTTGGGCTTCTGGGAATTGAAGTCCAAGACCACCTGGTGTGCCAAGGTTCACCATCGAGGAACTATTACATTTATTCCACAGTGTTTGCTTCCAGCCTAGTCAAGCAGTTAGGGTTATTCAAGATCATAAACTTTCCACATAAAACAAGGATGGCATGGCATCCTTCTGGCACATGCCACTGCAGACCACTTGCTTTGCAGATGGCCCTCACCTCTCACAATACTCTGGAAGGGCCCCACGGTTTTCTGGCCAACTGAATGTTGACAACCAGGCCTGGAGTCCCAGAAGAACAGAGCAGGGCCCAGCGAGAGGGAAATCAGTTCTTGGTCACATTCAACACAACATTTATGCCCCACAATTGCTTCACGTCAAGGCAAAGGACAGTCATAGCCTGCTCCATGAACCTGGGCAGATGGAGGCTGTTGGCGTGTTTGAGAAAGTGAAAAATGTAAGAATAGGTTGTGGTTCCTCATTGCCTAAGGGCAATGTTGTCTCACCCGCCCTCCTCAAGAGTCAGAGAACACAGGAAGAAGCTAGCAATAGCAACTACACTTCTCTATTCTCCCATAGCGCCTAGCGCACTCTCTGGGCAGTTCACAAGTTAACTGTAGGGGCTGCGGTGGCTCAGTGGTCAAGAAGCTCGCCTTGATAGCTGGAAGGCCAGCAAGTCGGCAGTTTGAGACCTGGGCACTGCATGATGGATTGAGCGCCCGTCTCTGTCCCAGCTCTTGGGGATATGAAAGGAGCCTCACTTGGGCATTCCCTGAGCAGAGTTTATCCCGCAAAAATCATTTTAACCCAGAATAATTTCTGACATGAAATTGTTATTACAAGTTAATTAGCATTTTGGCCTCATTAATATGCTGGGGACTCATTTCACCCACCTCAGAAGGATGAAGGAGGCTGAATCAACCTTGAGCTCTGGTCAGGATTGAACCCACAATGTACTGCCCACAGTACAGCTGTTTAACCACTGTGCCAGCAGGGCTCCTTTAGTTATATGTGGTAAGGCCATCATTTCTAGAGACTCAAAACAAAACAAAAACCATATAGGGCAGCCTCTACCACATGGGGGGACCTTCTTCCTTCACCAAGGGGGATGCTTTGTAACTAGTATCAACACCAATTCACACATCTTCCTGTCCCACCCTAAAAACACAAACTATCAGCATGTCACCACTGTTTTCATGCGGCAGGAAGCCTGATTTTACCATCACTTGTCTTAGCTCACCACCACGAAGACTGGTCATCTCATCAAAGGACCTCCACGCCACAGAAAGGGCTTGTGATTCAGTCTCCCAAATACATGGATCCACTCTTCGTTCTCTGGAAGTAGCCCTTAGTCTGAGGTGCCCCCCCGCCGCCCCCCCCAGTCCCCTCCGCCTCATCCTCTATATTTTTATCACCATAAAGATGCAGTCCTTCTGTGGATCCAAATCTATATTTTTAGTCATCCTTTTGTTTTAATTTATGGTTTTTTGCTTTCCACTGTGAATTTAACTTTTGATATTTAATTTTTGGATATATTTTTTCACAAAATAATAATAATTTGCTACAGATTATGAAATGCTTTAAGGGGAAAAAAAGACTGAATGTTGAAATAAAAATTTGCATCGCTGTGTACAGCTTTACTTTGCTCTGTGCAGATATTTATTCTCAGTTCTTTAGAAAGAAGAAGAAGAACTGAAGCCTGGGAAACTGTAGAAACCCAGCCAGGAAGAAAACAGTCGCGCAGACGGTAACCGATGAGAAAGGGCTGGCAGGAAAGACTGTCAACGCTGCTCATAATTTAACAGGTTGCACGGTTTTAAAGCAATTTATTGCCAGTAGTTTCCCTTTTAGCAATTAGTGTTTATGAACCTGCTATGATTATCATGGCAGATCTGTCAGTGGCTAGATTGGCAACTTCATTCTTTTTCTTTAAAAATCAATTTTTAATACTCTTGGCAGATAAGAACCTAATCCTGCGATGGTGAACCTTGGCACTCCAGGTGTTCTTGGACTTTCCATTTCCAGAAGCCCAAATCTCTGTGAATCCACACAAATGGGTTTACTGAGTGTACAAACCTGGCACTCCAGTTGTTCTTGGACTTCAATTCCCAGAAGCCCAAATCTCTGTGAATCCACACAAATGGGTATACCCATTCGTGCGAATTCACAGTGACTTGGGCTTCTGGGAAATGAAGTCCAAGAACAGCTGAAGTGCCAAGGTTTGCCATTACGGACCTAAGCATTATGATCCCAGTTAGCATATTACAAGCACAGCGTGCGCATATCTTTCCAGGACATCCTGAGGTCACATTATACATAAAAGTGTCTTATCCTACAGATAAGGAACATATCATACCTGATTACCAAGAGGCTGGCATTGAAGTATTTTTGACAGTATACAAAAATGCCTTTTACATTTCCAATGAAAGGGTTCACAAGGGAAGGAGAAGTTTAGAACCAGAGGAGGAAATTAGAAATGTTTTAATTTCTGAAAATCCCACCACACCTGTTGGCACAATCGGCCTAGTGTGATACAAGTTATGTTGCCATGTTTTTAGCCAGTGTTTCAAAGAATTCTGTTGAAGTTAACACATAGAAAATGGCAGGTGGTGTTCCCTAGGGTGGATAGCAATCCTAGTTGGTACTAGAGTGTCCAAAAAGCCAGACCTCTGTGAAATACCATATAATAGAGATAATATAACTTTATATCAGAAATTATTCTGGGTTGAAAGGATTTTTGCTGGAGGAACTCTGCTCGGGGGATGCCCGAATGAGGCTCCTTTCATGTCCCCAAGATCTTTTTCCCACCGAAGTGGTTCCTATTTATCTACTTGCAATTTTTTGCTTTCAAACTTCTAGGTTGGCAGGAGCTGGGATAGAAACAGGCACTCAAACCATCGTGCAGTACCTGGGTCTTGAACAGCTGACTTGCTGGCCTTCCAGCTAACAAGGCAAGCTTCTTAACCATTGAGCCACTGCAGCCACATATAATAAAGGTGTACATACTTTTCAGTAGTGGTTAAGGCACTAGGCTTGGAGACCGGAAACACGGGTTCGATTCCCGAGAGCTGCATGATGGGGGACATGAAAGGAGCCTCATTTGGGCATCCCCTGCAAAAACCCTTTCAACTCAGAGTAATCTCTGACACGAAAGTGAAGGAGCTGTACATATCTTTCCATTTTGGGAGAGCATTTATGTTTCAAAAGGTGCCTTTGGACACATCTAGGAACACAAGAGGTTCCAAGGTTGGTTGTCCAGTCACTTTGCGGAAAAAGTGGAAACGGCTCACATTGTCTGATCACAGGATTTCATTCTGCAGGCTTGAGTGTGAGGGTGACTTACTAGAAAGAGATCCTTTCCAGCCTCCACAGCTTACAAAGGACAAGTCAGAATTCATCTGTAACAAACAGGTAGGCCTAGCAACGTTCTCTGCAGCTGAGATTTTAAGTAAAGTTTTCTATTTCACATAGAGCAGTTAGTGTGTCAGCCCACCACTGCTCGGGTGGATCCAGGGTGACACAGGGAGGTGGATGTAGCCTTACAGATATTGCAGAGTGCCAAGTCAAAGTGTTTCCTGACCAGTGGTCTTAATCTAGTATTAGCCATCCAGATGCCTTCAAGTGTCCATAGCAGGGATTCTCAGCCTGTGAGCCAGATGCGGCCCACAGTGCCATTTCATGTGCCACCCTCCACCACACCAGGAAGTGCCATGTGGTGGAGGAAGGGCAAAATGGCCGTCTGGCCCCTGAAGCTGTCTGAGGGAGTGTGACCCGGCCCCTGGCTTAAAAAGGTTGAGAACTCCTGGCCCATAGGCAGGGCCTGAAGGCAACCCCCCCCTGCCCGTAGGCAATCCAACTCTGTATAAAGCAAGCCAACAATCACCCATTGGGTGGACTTCATATATTTTACTGTTCAGAACTAGGCTATATATATATATATATAAAAACATCTTTTTTTCCCAGCAAAAAAGAGAATACAAAACAGAATGCCTTGTAAAAGCAACAGTAGTTGACCAAAGTATGACGATGCAAACACAACGCCGAGAGGCCACCCCCCCTGACCCTCAGAATCCAAAAGGAATCAGGTACGTTCTTGCATTGTACAGGCTCGAGCATAAAGACAGAACCCTAAGTAACACTTCAGCGGCAGAAAGAAAAGTTTTTTTAAGGTCACAGAAACAAAATAATCGAAAAGAGAAGGAAGTGGTAAAAGAGGAGTGACTTCCCGTGAGTGTGCAAGGGAACCCCGTGCAAGCTGTGAGAGAGGACATACCTAATTACTGCCCAACAGTGATTTAAAAAGGGAAATCTAGCCAAGTGTAGAAATCGAGTGACCAATTAAGTGACAAAGGAAACAACTGCTAACCTAAAGTATTGATGCTTCCAGGGCTGAGAGTGACCAGAAGCAAAGGGTGCCAGCAGGCTCTGGAATCATTTGCAGCTTTCATGCCCATGATGCGACTCATGTCAGCCGTCCTCTCCATTCCTCAGTGCAGCGCTTGGGCTCTCTGCAGTGGGCAGGTGGAGTCACACTGGCTCATTCACATCTTAAAGCATTGTAATAAACATTAAAGGCCATACATCGCCCAGGCTTTAAAAATCCCACCCCCGGGGCTATTTCCGGGGCACGGCTATTCTGCCATCACAGCCATGCTTAGGAACCCCTACAGCGATGGCCAAGTGTTCTTGGACTTCAAATCCCAGAAGCCCAAGTCAGTACACCCTGCTGATCAGGGCTTTTGGGAATTGAAGTCCAAGAACAGCTGGACTGTCAAGGTTGGCCGTCACTGCAAATGTACACCCGTCATCTCCATCTAGGACAGTGATGGCGAACCTTGGCGCTCCAGCTGTTCTTGGACTTCAATTCCCAGAAGCCCAAGTCCCTATGAATCCACACGTATACACAGTAAACCCATTGGTGTGGATTCACAGGGACTTGGGCTTCTGGGAATTGAACTTTCAAGAACAGCTGGAGTGCAAAGGTTCGCCATCACTGATCTAGGAGTTATGAAGGCTACAGTTCAACATATTTGAAGGACTCTAAGGTTTGAAAATGATGCTTTACACATTGGCCCTGTCTCTCTTTTTGGTAATAAAATAAGGTACTATTATACCTAGTTACCACCTAGTTACACTTTTATCTATCTATCTGTCTATATATTCATGAATGTGTAATGGTTATTATACACAGTCACGGAAGAGTTGTGGGAACTAGGAGAAGGGTGTTGGGAACCTTATTCTAATAAGAAATATGCTGTTGATTCCAATTATTTGATGGCTGTGAAAGGACACTTGGTTTTACCCCTAGCAAGCTATATGTGGCACGGAACTTGAAATGTGGATGGGCTACCCTAGCACGGGGGGTTTCCATAACATGCAGCATCTGGAAGGAGTTGCACATCCAGTGAGACCAACAACAGCTAACAGAAAAGACTCCGTTCAAAAGCACAGCGAGTAAAATTCAGCTCGTGTGAGGCAGTTGCGTGTGAAAGCAAGCATAATTTTGCAGCCCAGGAAAAACACGACAAGCTTTTCAATTCAATACTGATCACATTGTTTGAGGAAGTCAATCTTTCGGCTCGGAGCGCATTGAGGTGGAAGCAGGTTGTGACTGCAGGGTATGGAAAAAACAGGGAAGGAAAACCCCTGGGGGAAATCAACTGGACATTCTTCAAATCAGTAGTTACCTTTGGGAAACCCAGAAGAGTGGGTGAAGGTCTTCTCTCCAACACTCCCCTAGGTCATGCTTTTAAGTAGTGCTCACCTACGATGGAACGGCTAAGGGGAAGGGAACCAGTGAGGGTTTCATCGGGGCACCCTGGTATCGTAACAGTTTCTAGCCAGGACATCCTGCCAGCAAAAGCAGCACCGCAGCTGGGTACCAGGCACTCAACTTTGGGCTGGCTTAAATCTTACTGGGCATTTACACTGGCTCAACAGGCAACCTGGAAAAGAACTAAGACCGCCCCCTGCAAGGCAAGTCACTCAAATGTCTCCCACTGCCGTCTCAACTGTTCTACTTTACCGGGCGTAACCTCCTGCTTGCTCTTATTTAACAAGTCTTCAAAGGGGTCTTTGGGCTGAGGTTTCGCCTGAGCCTTGGAAGGATGCAATATAGGCTCGGCCACTTTGGCCTTGGGGGGAACCAGTGGGAGGTCGCTTGGCCTCGCCACCAGCTTTGGCTTGGCCTCTGCTTTGGAGACAGGAGGAAACAGGGGCAATGTCCGGGTTTTAGACGTGCTGCAGATCTGGGCAGGCTGTAGGATGTTGCTTTGGGCGGAGGGCTGAGAAGGGGACGTCATGGCTGGAGACTGGGCAAAGAGGTTGGGCATAGAGAGTGTCAGAGGGTTTGGGGGAGGCCTTTGGGGTTGGTAGAAGGTGGAAGGTGAAGTGATGATGCTGGAGCTGTAAGCGTGGCCCAGCGTAGGTACAAAGGGACTACCTGGTGGCCTAACCAGGGATAATGGTGCTGCCGCCACTGTCGGCACAAATGGGTTGAGAGAGGCCTGTGCAAACGGTGTCGCGGCAGGAGAGAATCCGAGTGGCTGGCCAAAGGGTGCTAGCGTTGGCGGCATGAGGTCACCAGTCGCAGGGCTGGGAGAGACTGGACCCAAAAGGCTTCGGGAACCTGGCTGGAAGCAAGTCTCCGGGTGGCCCCCTCCTTTCAACGGATCAAGGAGAGCAAGAAGGGTGTCGCTGTCACTGTTGGCCCCTTCTATGGAGATTCGGACGGGCTGTAGCATTTCCATTGCAATGCCGGCGCTGGGCAAACCTTGGAGATGGGCAGTGGCCGAGCTGGCAGATTGTCTGAATTCACAGTCGAGAGTAATGTTCCTGGATGCGAAAGTCTCCGGCATGATCATCTCTGAGACCAAGGTGCCGCCATGTCCAGAAAGAGAGGCTGCTGCTTCGGGCGGCAGCTGTTGCTTGGAAGATCTCGGCGCAGGCGGTGGTGGGACAATACCCAGTTCGGGGGTCTTCCTGCCTTGAGGTCGTGGGATGGTGATGCTTCCTTGAGGGGAAGGCGAGTTCCGGGCATCCTTCTCGGGGATTTCCAAGATGCTGTCTTTGCTCCGGAGCCTCAGCGGGACTGGGGGGACGTTCCCAAGAGTAGCGAAGGGCCTCTCCAGGGAGTTTTGGGAGAGCTTGGAAGGGATAGCCATGTCGTCTTGACCCAGGCCCCATAGCTGCTTGTAGGGATGGGAGAGCTTCATCCCCGGAGAAGCCCAGGCTTTCTCAGAAAAGCAAGGATCCATTCTCTGCCAAGAAAAACACACAGAAAATCAGTGAGTTCTCCTGAAATTTTCATGACCTCCAGCCCTCCAGAATAGGGGTGCCCAAACTACAGGTGTGTTTTACTTCTGTTTCCAGGAGCGACGAGGGTGTTGGGGACCGGATCCAACCCATGGGCCGTAGTTTGGGCACTCCTGCTTTAAGCAGAGAAAATGGCAGCTTAAAATCTTTCTCATCCTGTTGCAAAACAGATTGCAAGGAACCACATGACTGGCCTGCTGAACCACATGACTGGCCCATGGCCCCAAAAGTTTGGGCACCCCTGCTCCAGAACCTCTTCCTCCAATGGTCTCTCTGAGCAAGGCCACATCATTGAAGACTACGCAAGAAAAGTCCTTCTTCAACTTGCATCCAATCTCTGGGAACTACCCATCTTGTAAGTCAAAATGCTGGTTTATCTGGTCACTGCCAGCCTTAGGGAAAAAAATATTTCTGCTTATCTCAGTTCTACACACTGACCTTATCTCCTTTCATGCTCAACCAAGCTCTATACCTGGTAGTCAAATGTAGACTGCTGATCTTCTTCCTCCTTGGGAATCCTTAAATCTTCCAAGCTCTTTGCCTGGCTGAGAGTCTGGGGCTGTGACTCCACGTCCAGCCCTGTGAAAATGCTTTCCAGGAGGCTGATATCTCCAGGAACATTCAGCCTGGACAGGTCAGCACGGCCAGAACGTTTCAGCTTTTCGGGGCTGGTTCCTTCTCCATCTGCACTTTCAGATTCCTTCAGGGCACGGTAAGGCTGTGGCCTGGCAAAGAAGGAAAATACTTGTTAACTAACCCACGATGAGTTAGGTCTCAAGAATGCAGCTATGTGCTTCACAATAAGATAAGGCTAGCAGGGGGGAAAATTCATGACACTTCCGATAAACTTTTAACACATGAAAGAGGCACTTACAAAAGGAAAACCGGTGGTTTGGGGGAAACGTGAAGTCATCAGATCAACAGGGAAAGGCACAGCCTAGAAATCCGTGAAGGCAAACCTTGGCACTCCAGGTGTTCTTGGACTTCAATTCCCAGAAACCCTAGTCCCTGTAAATCCACACAAATGGGTTTACTGGCACTCCAGATGTTCTTGGACTTCATTTTCCAGAAGCCATATGCACAGTAAACCCATTTGTGTAGATTCACAGGGACTTGGGCTTCTGGGAATTGAAGTCCAAGAACACCTGGAGTGCCAAGGTTCGCCATCACTGGCCTAGATCTTTTGTGAGAGGTGCTTTCACCATGGGAAATATGGACTGCCCACCCACCCCCTGGGCAGATTCAAGGAAGATCAGGATTTTGAAGCGACTTTAAACAGTGGGAATCGCCTTAGTGACGCTGTTTATATGCAAAACCAACTCAGGATGGGGGAATCAGTGATTCATCTGTCATAGGAAACAGGCTTCATAGGCGTGAGTATGCCAACTGCCTGAACTGGTATTTGGAAGAACTTTGGAACTAGGCACAGAATCCAGAATGTAAGGTACGTTGTTGTTGGACTCCTTTGCCTTAACATAAGAAACATTGTTCATTGCACAGGTAAAGCTCCTGTGCCCTAGATGCAGCTCCACTCCCTGGTGGGTTTTGCTGCTGACTCAATGCAAGTTTCTCCTGGTGTTTCCCAGAGGGAAGCCCCAATGATTAAACAGGTGTCACCTTATCAAGAAACACCACCATCCATTATAGGGGGAGTGCGAGAGAATCCCTTGTAGGGCTCACGGAGGAATGAGCCCTAAGCAGCACCGCTCCTGTGGCAAATGGGCCTCTAACACTCTGTGATTTGCATGTCTGCTCTGCATGTGAGGGGAAACGGTGGTGCAATGCGCATCCAATTAACACCGCCAACTGACATGCCTTTCCACCGTGATTGGCGTTTGACTGGCAGCCAATCTCACCATGCCCTTTAAACAAGGCTTTCAGACGGAGGGAAAACACTGGAGAAGCACCAAGACGCAGCAGCAACACAAGCAGGCCTTGTCTCTCTCCATTGCCTTGATAAACTACACCCTGCAAACTCATTAGCCGAGGTTTATTCTGTTCCCAGTTGGGGAAGGTAGGTGCAGTTTGCTCAGATCGGGTGAAGGCTGCCTCATTATGACTGGATGGAACATGGAGCTGTCTGATGCGGGACCGAAAGCTCTGGGCAGCGGCAAGAATTCACGCTTGTGGAAGAGAAAGCTGGATCCGACAAGGAGTTTAGAAAATTCAGCTGGGATTATTATTATTTTTTGGCTAATCTGGCCTATGGACTCTCACCTCCGTTAAGCACCAACTCACTTCCTTCACCCATTAAATTTTGTTTCTCCCCAACCCCTCAAAACTCTTTTTAGCTAGCAGCTTCCTTGCTTAACTCTCCAGTATTCAGTTCTTGGGCCTCTCTCTGTCCATCCAGTTTTGCCTCTTATTTCTCCCATTTTGTCCCATCTTGACTTAAAAAGTTGCTCATTTCAACAACTAAAACCATATATGGTCTTGATACAGTGGAGCCTTGGTTAACATAAAAATCGCATAACAAAAGGAAATCCATAGAAAATAGTGGTTTGGTTTATGGATTTTTTTGGAACAGATTAATTGGTTTTCAATGCATTCCTATGGGAAGCCACGTTTCAGTTAATGTACACTATTTTGGTTTTCAATGCATTCCTATGGGAAATTGCATTAAAGTAAATTTCATTCATTCATTCATTCATTCGATTTATACCCCGCCCTACTCGACCAGGGCCGACTCAGGGCGGCTTACAACAAGTAAATCAAATACAGTATACAAAAATTACAAATGGTACAATGTTACAATACAGCAAATTAAACAATAAAATATGCAATAAACATTTAAGTTCTTCGCTGGAAGAAACGTCCCGGAGATCACATTAATTACATTAACCGAGGTTCCACTGTATATCTAACTTTGGTCCAGCCCTCTTACTTGCAAGTTCCAATCATATTGTGTTATTTGGTTGTACTTTTTAGGCTGTGCCTCTTGCTTAATGTGCAGCTGGTTGCCCAAATCATAGAAATCAGAAAGAGGCAAATGAGAGCTAGCAGCGTAGCTCAGTAGTTTAAGTATCTGGCTACAGAGCCAGAGGTTGGGAGTTCAATTCCCTGCTTTGCCTCCAGGGAGAAGAGCCAGCTCTGTGTAGCCTTGGGCAAACTGCAATGTCCCAGGATGCCCCCTGAAGGAAGAGACAGTAAACCACTTCTGCTTGTCTAGAAAAACCAGGAAAGAGTTGCCATAGGTCAGAACAGAACTGATGTGACAGAACACGATTATTAATGGAATCTGAGAGTTGCAGATCATATTAAGCGATGTCTTGGTGTTGACAGCATGCACGCACACTGGTTCACAAGAAAATGGACAGACAAAAAGGAGAACAATGCCTGATAGCCTATGTCAGAGAAACAAAAAAAAAACTATTTTCTTCCCCCACCTTTGCCATGGTGTGGGTAAAACAGCCAGGGGACAGTAAGGGATACGTGCATGCACAGACATGCGACACATACCCAAACAAGGGAAAGAACAATATGGCATGCGACACATACACCCAAACAAGGGAAAGAACAATATATCAGCAGGGCACTTGTGCTCCAAGCAAGGGAAGAAAGCAGCGGTGACGATAGTGCAGCAAAGAGTCAAGGTATATAGACCATTCAAAGGGAGCAGAGAAGAGGAAGCTGTCAGAGAAGGCAGAACCAGGGTCCTCTTCCTGGGGGAACTCATCGCCGGAAGAGTCCTCCGAGAGAAAGACTGTATAGTGGCGGGTGGGCTTTACCAAGCTGAGGGAGAGGGGAGAGAAAGGATGTGTTACTGAACTGCACCTGCAGAAGGGAAGAAAGTCAAACAAATTGCCAAATGTTTCTGAACGGGCAGGCCTCGGTTTGGGCAAAGTTGGCAAGACAATTTACAGGAAGGGGAACATTTGAGCCAAAAGAACAGCCCATTTTGCTACCCCCTGAGGTTCTTGCACGTGAGGGAAAAGACTGAGCCCCAGGTGCTGTGTTTTACCTACTACTGTAGATCCAGGCTCAGCCCCTTGATGGCTGGGCATCATCATGTCAGTTTGGCTTTGGTTCCTGAGAGGTGACAGGAGCCAGAAATGCAGCAACCAAGAAAGAAACCCACTCTAAGATGGGAGCCCTCAGCAGCTGAAGGGGTCCTGTGACAAAGGGGAAGCACCTAATTTCCAGACGAGTTACCCCTGGCTTGCAACTGCTATGTTCATCTCAGACTCAACAGAGGGAGACTATCTGCCACCTGACAAAGGCATTCAGAATGGGGACTATTTGAGAGTAAGCCCCTCAGTAAAAGTAAAGGTCGCCCTTGCTGGAAAAACAGTCGTATCCAACTCTAGGGTTCAGGACTCATCTCTATTTATAAACAAAGAGCCAGCTCTATCTGCGTTTGCAGACATTTCCGTGGTCATGTGGCAGGCATGACTAGACACCGGAGTGCACGGAAGGCTCTTTATCTTCCCACCAAAGCTACCGTATTTATCTTGCTTTCGAACTGCCTGCAACCGATTTTTATTACCCAACAGCTGGAAAACAGGTACAGTATATACATGCCTCTGTAAGAAATGCTCACACCCATTACAGTTTGCAAGCACTAGGTTAGTATTTTCTTCTTGTTCCAGTGAAGAACCCTGTGCAGAGAGAGAGACGACCACATTTCCCATCCTCCATGGTGGCATTTTTAGCACCCACCACAACAACGGAAGTGCCTTGCCCGTACACAGCCACGTTCACTATGAGATTCTTCCACCCAAAAGAAACCCAAGGAGCCTTCCGGTTTTCAGAGAAACTAAACTGAACTATGCAGGAATGTCCTTGCGTGCTACATTCTTCAGTCATGGATTCTAAAGCGCAACACGGCAGAACGTAAAAAGACAAAACAGGAGAATTACATGAGTGAGTCAACTTATAAAGAGCCAGAGCATTCAAAGAATGTAGCATGGATCAACAGACCCACACTTCTTTTTCTGAGCGAGTGTCTGAGCTGTTCTTAAGCAATGTGGGGAGCACATTTTCAGGTTTAATGTACATTGTTGGGGTCTTTGCTTTGAATTTGATTGTGGCTGAATTCAAGTAAAACAGCCATTATGTAAGCAGGGGCTAAAATGGAAAGACTTGGAATGGTGTCAGATTTCCAAGCCAACTATGTTAGATAGCAACAGACCCTGTACTAGGGGAAAAGTTAAAAGGCTAAAGACATGACCAGATTTAATCATCCCCTGTAGATCAGTGTTTCTCAACCTTTGGTTTTTGGACTTCAATTCCCAGAAGCCTCAGTCAATTTCCCAAAGCACTGATCAGCCAATGGGATGTTTCCCAGCACGTTGGGAAACACTTCTGTAGATAGAGAGCACATCCAAGCAACCAAAGCCGTAGTTAGCAGCTGACCAGAAGACATCGCTCTAGCCCACTAGTTTTAGTTTAGGTACATCTAGTTTTCGGCTCAGAGGTGTCAAGTGGACTTCCAAGACATTTTTTGAGACCCGTATATTCAGAACTGATCATCCCAAAGCCATCCTTCTGCCTGAAACCATTTGATCTCCTTTCAATAAAGATCAACCCAAGCAAAACCCGCTGCTGCCGAACGATCACTTCTTATGATAAAGTGAGACATTTGCTGACAACCTCTTTGGATTTCAGCACCCAGTGCAATTTTGGTTAAAAAGCATTAAGGGACCGAGTGCTTGAAAATGTCCAAGGGTAAATTTTTTATCAGCTTGAGGCAAGTCGAATCCAGCACGCGCTCTACCCTCATTAACCCAATTCGGCTCCTCTCTCCTGCCGGCTTGCCACCCACCACTTGCTCGCATTTTACACACAAAGAGCTGTCTTGGGGAAAAGGCGTTCGCAGCAAGCGAGCTACTACGAGGCGAGTGTGGCGGTGGAGACTTTGCAGGGGAAAAGCGACCTGTCCGTCACAGCGCCAGTCCTCAGCTGGCGTCTCTACATGAATGCTCTGGCTCCTGCCTCCCTAATCTTTCCACCGAGTTCCACATGCAGATGGCTTGCTGATCGCCTTCTAATGTTTAGTTTAACATGTCTCCAGTTAGCGCCAGCATATGACAGTGCTGACAGACCCTTTTTTAAATATCATGTCAGAAACACGGCGCAATAAAGCCAAGGATGCGCTCCACGGCTCTGCCTTACCATTAGGAGAAGTCGGCGCTTCCGATTTTAATGAGGACAATCTGCATTTCGGGGGGCTTCCCACCCCCTTTCCCCCCATGTGTCAGGATGCTTGGACAAATCAGCAGCACATCACGGCTGGCCAAAAAACCCAAGTGCTGACAAATGTAGATATTTCAAATTTAATTGACACCTAAATGTACTTAAGACAGATAAAGGAAGAGGAAACCAAAAAATAAAAGGGAGGAAGAATTGTCTGGGCTGCTATGGCGATGCACATTAGATAATGGGAATTCGGTAATCAGGGAAAAAATCAGTTACTTATAGAGAAAGGGACTGATATTACTCGCAGTAAGAAGCTTTTGCACAAAAGGTTGAACACGCTGGCAACTTGCAGCCTCTAGCGATTCCTGGAGCTCTCTCCCACAACATTTAGCACCAACATGGACAAAGGCTGCTGGGGAGAACCAGATCTGCGTTCCTAGAAGCACAGTGCTTTACAGGAACAGAAGGCCACCCTTGTTCAAAGGCAGTGGTGGCAAACCTTGGTACTCCAGCTGTTCTTGGACTTCAATTCCCAGAAGCCCAAGTCCCTGTGAATCCACACAAATGGGTTTACTGCACGTACTAAATCAAATTCAGCAACTCAATCAAATTCAGAATTTGAAGCTAGAGTGATTCTCACATGAAAGGAGTCAGGGCCCTGCATGGCACCCTACAAAAAAGACCTGCGTCTGGTCTCAGAAGGCAAGTAGGTGGCTCTTTTACAACCCAAGAATTAAGACATTCAAATTTCATCAGGGTTTGCTACTCCACAATATCTTAAAATTAATAGCAATGATGGGGTGAGTGTTGCTTTCACAACGGAGAGGAGAAACGTGGACCTGTAAGTTCCAGCTTGCTTTCTGCTCCAAACTTTACCTGGAAGCTGTGATTTTAAGCAAAAAGCCAGAGGTCTCCAAAAAATAAGGCCACTGACAGCAAAGAATAGGAGGAATTGCCCCCTCCCAGAGTGTAGCTTCTTCTAGTTAGAAAGAGCACCAGGAATGGTTGATGCCCCTGGGAAGTTCAACCTGGTACCTCCAGCTATCCACCAGGCCAAAAGGAGAAACAATAAGCACATTCCTGGGACATCGTCTAGTCTCTGGAGGGACCAGAACACCCAACAGGATCTCATACCTGCCTGGCACTCAGGCCACAAAACCTTCAGCAGACTGGCATCATTCCCACAGAACAAAGATGTTTCAACTGTCCTATGAACTTTGCTTGGCTGGGACATTTGGCAGTTGTAGCCTGTTCCCAGCTCTTACAAGATATCCTACCAGGATAATGGAAACCCATCTTTTTGGCAAGGAGAAATGGGTCAACACTTTTAATGGTTTTTTTTAAAAGTTTTAATTGTTTAGTCCTTGATGATGAGGACATTTTATATTTTGAACTTTTGATACTATTGTGAGCCGCCTGGAGTTGCTTCGGCGAGGGAGGCAGCAATACAAATACAGTTATAAATAAACAAACTTTCCTTGTTCTTCTGTTTTATCACAGCTACCCCACACCTGTGCACATCTGCCTAAAAGGCAGGAATATAACTTTCTTCTCTTGGGAACACAGAATGTACAACAATTTTGGGAGGATTGCAGAGAAAAGCAAATCATCTAGAAAAGGCACCAATGTGTCAGAGGTGTCCAAGAATTTGATGTTTGTATGCTTTGAGTGCACCGCACTAGAAAATGTTGGCATGCTTTGGCCACCTGCGTATCAGTTTCCTCATCCATTTCAACTGCCTCGGTTCCAAAGAGAAGATGATGCATGCTTGCAAGGGACACATCTCTAAAAGTCCAAGCAGTTTTATGCAAAGGGTTACCACCTTCAAGGAGCTGCCAAATCCAATTCCACAAGAGGGCGATGATGTTCCACCCAAGGAAGCTCTGATCACAGGTTCAGAGGCAGGTGACTGTTTCTCACTTTAAGAACCCAAATCAGCACTACCACACCATCCCCAAGCCCCAGGTCCTCAGCAAAATTAGATGCTTGAGAAAGCAACTACCTGCCTCAATGAAGGAATCATATACGCTCCTCAGAAATACAGGACTTTCTTTTAGGGAGGCAGGGTAGTAGCACTACATAGTTCCAGCTCTGGACTTCTTCTTCTGCTGTATCCGAATCTGAATATAGGCAATCCTCATGGCAATCAGCCATGAAGACTATCCTGAGAATATAATGCAGTGGCCTTTCATCTGCCTTACGCATCGCAGCATGACACCCATACCACTTTTGAGTCACTTTCTGGTCCTGAGCCCTTTTGGCACGCAAAGTCATCATCATCATCCCCAGGCCAGAATGGATGAAGCTGCTGTCCTCCATCAAGAGGGATTCAAGTGGGATTTAATCCACTTGGGGATTATCACCCATCCCTGTGGACTTTGGCACCCAAGGCTGTGAGTCCGCATGTTAACCATCGCCTGACATTCGGCGCTGAGTTGCTGGCAGTAGGGTCTACTCTATGACCATAACCCGGCAAGACTGGCAACTCTGAACTAACATTTTCAAAATATTCCACACTTCATTGCTTACAGTGCCACACAGTAAACACAAAGAATCCCCCCTCAATCCCACTCTACTCTTCTAAAGTGAAATACCAAGAAATAGATACTCACTGTTCTGGACTGGAGACCGAGGTCCTTCGGCCATCAGTGGCTACATTGCTCTTGGGTCTCCTGGCCACATGGGGTCTCGGAGGTCGAACCTATGTGACAAGAGGTAGAGAGAGAGATTTTCAACTGCTCTCTTAACAAGCCCCTACAATGTGCAAAATCCCTTGTAAAAACCAATATTTCAGCAAATTTGATGGCGATCGCATTCCAATGCACCTGCAAATTGCACATCCTTTTTTTGTTAAATCTAATGTACAATATCGTCAGCAAGATGCCAGATCCCAGAAGCTTGATGGAGTGCCAAAGACAGTGGGATAGATACAGGAAACAAATTAAAAGAAAGGGAACGTTTCTTTATTTTTAAAGTAAGGACACAAGAGCACATCTGCCTTTGCAATCCTTCTGGACGAAGATACGGGTCAAAGAAAGGGGCACTTGGTTTACTGTGTGCATGAGGCAGGGGGAGAAACAGCAGCAGGTGGCTTTGTTGGATTATGGAACGTGGGGCATGAACTCCCACAGCGAAGTCTTCAGTGTGCAGGAACCAGGGCTGGAAAGAAGTGTTTCAAATGCCTACATGCCAGAATCAATTTTGAGAAGCCACCTTTGAAATGTTTAAAGTGCCCAGCCCCGTGTACCCCAACAGTGTGGGAAGAGGTGGTCCAACATTTTTTCTCTTCATTGGTATGTCCATGGGTTTATCCAGCCCTGAAGAAAGATATTTATGCGTTACACATGAAGAACTCCAGAGTCCGGTCCTGAACACTCTTCATTGTGTTCATCCATCCGCATCCACAATCCTAAAGACTTCTGTGTTGGTTGGCTTTTATGAAGCTTCCTTGCTCTTTAGCTAACACAGTTAGGGCTGCAGTGTCTGTCTTACGATTCTTTTTAAAGGACTGATACAGTGATGGCATCTAAAGGAAGATCCTCACAGAATGGAAAAAAATTGAACTGAAGAATGAGCATGAAACACAAAGGAAATGTTGGTGCCTATTCTTGGTTTAATGGAACACTCTGCCAGGAATGTGCGTTTTGTTCAGTCTGATTCAAGAAAATATCAGACTATTCCGTAGTTAGCGGACCTGTTAAAAACTTATTTCCCAAACAAGTTATTGGAAGCAACATCCGCCACGTAAGGCACAAAACTTCAGTGTTCAGCAGGTCGCAAAAATTCACACTAAGGCACAAAATGGATGCAGACATTTTTGTGTAGTTCAGGAGTTCTCAACATTTTAAAGACGGGGCTGGGTCGTGCTTCCTCAGAAAGCTTTGGGGGCCGGACAGCCATTTTGCCCTTCCTCTACCACATGGCACTACCTGGTGTGGTGGAGGTGATGGTGGGCCACATGAAATGGTGCCAACGAGCTGCATCCGGCCCACAGGCAGCAAGTTGAAAATCCCTGGTGTAGCTACAAACACAGGGGCCCGGTGTCATCTTAAGGCAGCTTTTATCTCATTTTAGAGGCTGTGGTGGCTCAGTGGTTAAGAAGCTCGCCTTATTAGCTGGAAGGCTGGCAAGTCATCAGTTCGAGACCCAGGTACTGCATGACGGAGTGAGCACCCATCTCTGTCCCAGCTCGTGCCAACCTAGCAGTTCAAAAGCAAGAAATTGCAGGTAGATAAATAGGGACCACTTCAGTGGGAAAAGATCTTGGGAACATGCAAAGAGCCTCATTCGGGCGTCTCCTGAGCGGGGTTCCTCCAGAAAAAATCCTTTCAACCCAGAATAATTTCTGACACAAAATAATTATTATTATCTCATTTTAAAATTGCCAGCTCTAAGGAGAAAAGGAGATGCAATCAGCACAGACTCTCCACCTTGCCTGCATACACTTTTGCTCAATG
Organism: Bradypodion pumilum; assembly: GCA_035047305.1. Taxonomy (NCBI): domain Eukaryota; kingdom Metazoa; phylum Chordata; class Lepidosauria; order Squamata; family Chamaeleonidae; genus Bradypodion; species Bradypodion pumilum. The sequence goes on from JAWDJD010000015.1 coordinate 11,253,192, forward strand.
GGGAGCCCCAAGACATGCCTGCGATGTCCACATGTAACAACAACTTTCAATAGCTGCTAATCTCCATTCTTTTTGTCCAAAATACATACATTGGCAGATTTTGATCCAAGGAGCGGCTGAAGGCAGCATGGCTTCCTGGTACCTGCAAAATCCATTGCACACAGATGGCGGGAACACACCGCAATCTGAATTCACGGGTTCTGAGCTTACAGGACTATTGAAGGCAGATTTGGGACAGAGCTTAAGTGATCAGTTGAGAAGGACTGTATAGCGGGAAAATATTTCTGCAATTTCCCATTGCAGTTCCACTTGCTTCTAGTAAAGGCCGAGGTCTCCCTTGCTTGAAAGCCAGCCGTATCCGACTCTAGGGTTCAGTGCTCATCTCTGTTTATAGCCAAAGAGCCAGTGCTATCTGCATTTGCAGACGTTTCCGTGGACATGTGGCAGGCATCGCTACACGCCAAAGTGCATTGAACACTGTTTACCTTCTGAGTACAAATCCCAAAGGAAGACACACCTGGGAGCTCACCGCAAGACTGACTCAAGCAACCACGAGACAAAGGTGAAACGAAGAAGTGCATCTTCAGTGCCTTTGTTCTGAATTGTCTTGACACTTCGGTGTGGCGAAAAGGTGTCAATTTACAAGAGGCAAAAAGAAAGCCTTTCAGAGACTTACCCTGAAATTATTCCCTTGTTTGGGGAAAAGAGTGTGCCGTGACCAAAAAGATCCGCATTTTTGCTCGCCCTTATGCCATGCGAAGCATACTATACCCATGGACAAGCCTGGGTTGTGATGGAATCGCCTTCTTGCCTTTGAAATCCCCTCTCAGAGGCATTGGCATAAATATGGCAGCCTTTGAGGCCTGCAAGGGTCCCCAGAGAGACCGAATGCCCTTGCCCCATGGGAAGAAAGGAGGTCAGATGCCAGAGGCCTCAGAAGACTGGCTTGCACACACGGCTGACTCTCCCCTCTGCAATCAAGACGGCTTAAGGCAGCGCATTTGTGGCAGGCATGGAAGGATTAAGTTTTGTGGTAACTTCGAGTGAACTTGCAAGGCGGAGAAACATGGGGGGAAAAGAACAACAGAGCTAATTAGAGGAGCTGAGCTGTCAGAGCGCGGCTGCATGGCTCAGCGCCAGCAAACAAAAGGAATGGCTTGGCAATCAGCAGGATCGATGGAGGAGACTGCTTCATTAGGGATGATAAAACACAGAGAGAGGGAGAAGGGGAGAGGGAGAGAGAGGAAGAGGGAGGGAGATGGAGGGGAGAGGGGAAAACTGTTTAATTAAGCCTAAAGCTGGCTTGTCACTGTGCTGAGAACATTTTCACCTTCGTGGCGGGCCCTCTTGGGACGGGGATGGGGCGGCAACCCCAAGTCATCACTGGACGGGACTGTGTGCCAAATCCTGAGAAAAGGAGAGAGCAGTTGCCAGGAGGGGGGTTGGGTTGGGGGAAAGGCCAAATCCCAGCGGGATTTCCAACAGGACCAGACGAGCAAGGTTAAAAATGCATGCAGAATGTAAAAGTACGAGGTGTGTGCGTGCATGCGTGCTACAATACAGAAGGGGCAGGTGCTTAGCTCCTGAGGATTGAATGGGCAGTTCACTAGACTCATGCCTACCTGGAGACAATGGTTGCATTTGATGGCACAGGTGGAATAGGCTTCTTTTGCAAAACAGGCAGGGTGGGTTGGTTGTTGTTGTTGTTGTTGCAGCCTTTGGCTCCAAAGCATCCAGGGAAATTACCACCAGCACAGAACGAATCAAAGTTCCAGAACCGAATTATGACTTGAGAAGCTGCCAGGCAAATCCAACCACAGGACCGAGAAAGCTGCTAACTTGGCTATGAGCCACTGAGAGGAAGGTGGCTGGCCACTACTTAGTATCTGAACAAGGAAGCATTTGAGGCCACCTCTGGATGACTCTGTATGAAGTCAGGCTCCTTATGGCTGTGACAAGCTGGAAGAGGTGGGACAGAAGTGTCTAACTCAGTGATGGTGGACCTTGGCACGCCAGCTGTTCTTGGACTTCAATTCTCAGAAGCCCAAGTCCCTGTGAATCCACATGAATGGGTTCACTGCGTGTATGTGCCCATTCATGTGGATCAGTCCAAGAACACCAGGAGCGTATGTGCTGTAAACCTATTCATGTGGATTCACATACTTGGGCTCCTGGGAATTTAAGTCCAAGAACACCTGGAGTGTATGCACAGTAAACCCATCTGTGTGGATTCACAGGGACTTGAGCTTCTGTGACTTGAAATCCAAGAACACCTGGATTGCCAAGGTTCGCCATCATGGGTCTAACCTAGTCACATCTAGATTTTTATACACTACAGTTAAAAGAACTGCAATGGTTGCTGATTGGTTCCCCAAGGTAGGTATATGGTTTGGATATGAACCTCCATGGATCTGAACTCATGATGCTTCAGAGAATGTCTGTTCCCCTGCGGATCTACCTGGCCACTGCTATCATCATCAGAAGGGTGTCCTAGTTGGGTCACATGCATATCTGGTGACAGGGCCTTCTTTGTGGTGGTGGCAATATTCAAGAAACAGGACACACAGTTGTTTTTGTTGCAACTTAGTGACAAGATGAAAGATCAACATGCTCAAGTGGGGACTGCTGGCGGATAACAATATGTTCAGTGAATGTTGAGAGATACAGAACCCGGCTCATTTACTGGTCTGCCTTTGACATATGAAGTAAAGGAAATTACCAATGCATAAATCCCACAATGACTTGCTGAGCTAAACCACCCAATGTTAAGACATGCGCTCTCAATGCAAGCCCAGGACACGTGCTGGAAGTTAGAAGAAACTACACACCCAAGCCAGCTGCCGACAAACAGAAAGAAAACTCAAAGCAGTAGCAGAACTTCCTAGTTAGCTTTAGCAGGGTGCTTGCCTTTGCTCTCACTTTCACTCAGAAATAAATCAGATTAAAGGAACCTGCATCTTCTAGTAAAACTGGGGTTATAGGGGCAAAAAAACCAAAGTCAAAGCAATTATACTTATATACCGCCCCACAGTGATTAGTGCACTCTCTGGGTGGTTCACAGAGTAATTAGCATTCCCCCCCCCACCACCACCACCAACATGATGGGGACTCATTTTACCAACCTTTGAAGGATGAAAGAGGCTGAGTCAACCTAGATCTCCATCAGGATTGAATTCACAACGTTCTGGCTGCAGTACAGCAGTTTAACCACTGCACCACCAGGACTCAAAGGAAGTGCGAGCGAAACCTGAACTGACACCAGCACCCTTCTTTGGGCAGGAATTAAAGTCAAGAGACCCCAAGGCATCTGGCAAAGAAGGTAAGTAATGCTAAACAAAATACTGCTACCGGAGATAAGGACACTTTATCAAAGCAAATAGTGACACTTTTTTTAAAAAAAAATCAAAACAAATAGCTCAATGGAATTTATGTCTTAATGTCCTTTGTTTGAAGAGGGGTTTGTTTGCCAACAGATGCTGATTATTGACAGGGATAAAAATAAATACATTTCATGTCAGAAATTACTCTGGGTTAAAAGGATTTTTGCTGGAGAAACTCCGCTCAACCCTCGGGTATCGAAACCCGACCTTCCAGTCTCCAGCTCAGCACCTTAACCACTAAGCCAGGGATTCTCAACATTTGTCGGATGCGGCTCATGGCACCATTTCATGTGGCCCCCCACCGCTTCCACCACACCCGGAAGTGCCATGAGGTACAGAAAGGGCAAAATGGCTGTCCAGCCCCTGAAGTTGTCTGAGGGAGCGTGACCTGGCCCCTGGCTTTAAAAGGTTGAGAACTGCACTAAGCCACTGGAGGAGCTGCAGGAAACAGACATAACCCATGGAGCATAATCCTCTGGGGCTGAAGTCTCCTTGAAACAAATGGGAATTCCAGAAGAATACAGTAGTTGGCAACATCACAGGCACTAGCATAGTGGTACCTTCTCATCATGGGGCTCGTACGCAACCTCTTTTCAGTTCAACAAAGATTCTGGAGGAGAGATTCCCAGTGATCTATATTCTGAGTGAGTATGCATGACAGGAACATGTGATACTGTCCCAAGTCAAGCCACAAATCCCTGTAGACCAAGGCTGCCTGCAATGACTGTCAAGATAATCTCTAGAATCCCAGGGAAGGAGAAAGCTCTTCCAAACTCTACTTAGAGATGCTGAAGTTTACTTTTGGGATCTTCTACATGCAAACATCTGCTCTGCCAATGAGTTATGCATCTGTCCTGAGCAAACACCTGGAATTTTATTTATCCCTCTGGCACTGCAACGTTCTGCACCTACATTAGCCATATCCTGAGTCCTTCTCTTCTGAAGTCTTGCTTTTCCCACTGAGGATAAACAGAGGGAAAATATTCAGTTTGGAGGGTCGGTACCAGTCTTCAAAGACCTGGTAACTAAAATTGTTATTGCCAAACCAAGAGATGTTAAATCTTCAAGCAATCACCCCAGAAGTAAAAGCAAGGTGATACAGGAGCAAGAGGTAGGCCCCTGCAGAACGAAACCGGACCAAAGAAAGGACAATGGTTCCCATTGGGTTGGCACAAGAGAGACAAGGCCCAAGGAGTTAATGTTTAGTAAGGCGATGGAGCACACAAGTTAAAGATGGCAGCAGAGAGGTAGAGTGGCCAGTTACTCACAAGCCTGGATGACCGCTGGATCTTGGGAGGTGGAGGTCTTGCCGGCCGGGTGCTCTGCTGAGGCATCAAAGTGTAAACTTCAGTGGTCAGCCTATCAAGTAATGAACCATCATGCAAAACGTAGCATGTTTGACGTGCAAGGCTGCCCATTGGCCATTCTTCTTCTTGTTCTGCTGTATCAGAATCTGAATATTGGTGATCCTCATAGCGATTAGCCATGAAGACTGTCCTGAGAAGATAATGCAGTGGCCTTTCGCATCTCAGCGTGACCCCCATAGTACCACAGATCCAGTTCCGTGAGTCACTTTCTGGTCCCGAGCCCTTTCGGCACGCAAAGTCCTCATCATCAGCCCCAGGTCAGGATGGATGAATCTGCTCCACTCCATCAAGAGGGATTCAAATGGTATTTAATCCACTTGGGGACCATCACCCTTCCCAAGGGACTTCGGCACCCAAGGCCGTGAGTCCTCAGGGTGGTCAGGTTAGTTAACCACCACCTGATATTGGCCACAGAGACTGCATTTAGTGATACGCTTGCATGCTCTGTTCTCAACCACTGCTACAGTGCAGTTATCAGTCTTATTTAATGACTGTGAAAAGGGACCCATATTTCTCTGGCATGACAAGGTAAAAAAGATGAGCTTAAGAAGGCATGTTACAGAGCTACCACCGTGCTTCTCTTCCAGAGTCCTGCAGCCTCTTCCACCATCACAGTTCAAAGACACATCCACAGGACATAAAGATTATTAGTTACTAAAAACCAGTATCTGATTTGCAGTTAATTTGTTGATGCAGCAGAACACATTGTTTGGAAAAGGTCAGGAGGGGACGCTGCGGTGGAACATCAGCTTAATTACCTGCGCAGCTCAGAGGAGACAATGGATGGCCAGGCTGGCGATGCTGGAGGCAGCTAAATTACTGTCACGGGCCTGTTGCTGAAGGAACGTACGGTGGGTGGAGGGTTTCAGAAGGGGAGGCTGCGGTCTTGCCGTGAAACAAGCAGGCACAGACTGTGACCCACAACTCTTCTGACAAACCACTGCTCATTCCTTGACCCGCTTCTAGGCAAGGTTGCCGTAACATGCTCAATATGTGCCTGCCTACAAGGGTGATCACCTTGGAGGTATGCAAGCAAAGCAACCAGACACAGAGGACATAACCAGGCAACTTCCACACCTTTCTTCCAGTACCTAAACTGGTTCTTGGGAATAAATAAGGGTAAGGTAAAGGCCGCCCTGACTCGAAAGCCAGTCATATCTGACTCTAGGGTTCAGTGCTCATCTCTGTTTATAGCCAAAGAGTCAGCACGGTCTGTGTTTGCAGACGTTTCTGTGGTCATGTAGTAGGCATGACTAGAGATGCTGGAGTGCACAGAGCGCTATTTACCTTTCCCACCAAAGTGGTACTTGTTTATCTACAGTCAAAGATATAAGAGATAAGGACGACTCGACTTAACAAAAACGTGAGATACATCCAGAAATCTCAGGAAAAAATCAGGTTCGAGATACGATTTTTTAATAGGATTTTTTAAGATACAAAATTCAATGTACAGTGGTACCTTATACAACGATTTTAATCCATTCCACGGGGATCATTGTTGTATGAAACAATTGCTATACGATACATGCATCATATAGCGATTTTCCCTATGGGATGCACCGTACAACAATTTTTTTTCTAAGTGGTTTTTCCCATTGAAAAATTGTTGTACGATTTTTTCCATAGGGAAAATTGTTATGTGGACACCATCCTCCCCCCCAAAAAAACCTAATTGTTATGCAATTTCATTGCTATACAGGGCAATTGTTGTATGAGGTTCCACTGTATTCCTATTGGAAATTGCATTCAATGCATTCTACGGGAAATTCAAGGTAAGAATTTTTCAAGCTACAACCAACCTCGAGGAACGAGGTTTGAAAGTACTTGCAATTTCTTGCTTTCAAACTGCTAGGTTGGCAGGAGCTGGGACAGAGATGGGAACTCACTCCGTCATGTAGCACTCGGGTCTCGAACCGCTGACCTGCCGACCTTCTAGTTGTCAAGTTCAGCATCTTAACCACTAAGCCACAGCAGTCGCCTAAATAAGGGCACTCTGTTCTAAAACCCCTAAATGGTACAAACAGCCTACAGGTATGGCCTCATGCCTTTTGGTTCACCCCCATCGTCCAGATACTAAACATTACAAAAGAGCTGGCAGGCCAGAGTGTTTGATAGCAATACCTCCACCTCCCAAAGCTATACTCGCCCTCTCCACAACTTGAAGGCCAAACTAGGGTATCTTCCAGAAACCACCACATTACACCCTAACTGGACCTGCCTCCGGAAAGTGCATGTTTAAGTCTGCTTTTCCCCTGTGACATGCCGTAAGCATCTGGTTTGGAGCATAATATTAAAGAACCGCACAACGGTGCTCTCCGTACTCCCAGAGTGATGGATGAAAGGTCCAGCCCATCAATTGATGCTTCACACACAACTCCAAGTGGAAGGCTCCGGTCTCTCTATCAATCAAGACTTTTAGAATGAGGACAGAAGGACATTTATACCGAAAGACAGCAACTCGGGCTGGGCTGGGGATTATGATTGAGATTTATTGATTATGCATATTGTAGAGCAGGATGCCCAAATTATGGGCCAGATACGGCCCCCAACACCAATTCATCCAGCCTGCACTACCCTCATCATTCCCGGAAGTGGAAGTAAAACGCCCATACAGATCTGGCCTGTGGGCCATGGTTTGGGCACTCCTGGTTTAAGCAGAGAAAGTAAAGGTAAAGGTTTTCCTTGCTCGAAAGCCAGTCGTATCCGACTCTAGGGTGCAGTGCTCATCTCTGTTTCTAAGCCGAAGAGCCAGCGCTGTCTGCTTCTGCAGACGTTTCCGTGGTTATGTGGCAGGCATGACTAGACACCGGAGAGCACGGAACGCTGTTACCTTCCCACCGAAGTGGTCCCTATTTATCTACTTGCAATTTCTTGCTTTCGAACTGCTAGGTTGGCAGGAGCTGGGATGAAGACGGGCGCTCATTTCCGTCCTGTAGTACTCGGGAATCGAACTGCTGACCTTCCGCTTCCCAGTCAGCATCATGGCAGCTTAAAATCTATCTCATCCTGTTGCAAAACAGATTGCAAGGCACATTTTGCTTCCGGTGGGAGGAACCACATGACCAGCCCACTGAACCACGTGACCGGCCCGTGGTCCAAAACGTTTGGGCACCCCTGTTGTAGAGGAAGAGGGAAGAGACATTTTCTTCTGTTAGGATTATCTGAGGAAAGCAACAGGTGGGAGATTCAGGACAGAAAAGGAATTTAGCTTTTCCCCCCCAATTCATCAGCGCTCTTCCTATCTTTTTAAGTCTAAAGACTGGGAAAAGGAAATACTGTACCACCAGCTACGTATAACATGTTTATCGTGCCCAGAAAAGTTTGTTTCATTGCTCTCAGATGTAACGGCAGAGAGAAAGAAATGACCTCGTGTTACTTCTGGCCATGGGAATCAAATGGAAACCAATGAAGACACATTTATGAATGGCTCCAAATGTTTCCTCTTGAGTCAGCCACCAAGTGCCTCCAGCCACATGGGCGAGCTTTATTTATTCACATTTGTAGATCTAGAGATGAATCTTGGAACTGGGGAGTATCTTCACTTCTAAAGTACAAAACTGAGATCTAAACCAGAGACCCGGGTGTCCTCTGAGCAATTTACTGCTTGTGTCATGGCCAGTGACTCTCCATCTATGAAGGCAGTCCCTGCTACACACTTCCTGCATTATCTCAAGACGCTTCCATGCCAGACTCGGCATATATTCTGACCTCTTTGCTTCTGGGTCCAAAAGGATCTTACTGATATTACGAAGAAACACCTTAGAGACAACTTTGCAGCCTAAGATTCAATCTCCATGGTGACCGACTGCATCACAAAAAAATAATATTGCCTGCTACTTGGTCTAATCCATGTGTCCTATACTAAATCAAGTGCACTGAATCCAAACCTGAAGTCTGATTCTGCCTAGGACATCAGGATCTTAAGTCAGCAAATCTCACCCTCTTAGTTAGGTTCTTGCGTTGATCACACCGGGTATATTTGCCACAAAACCAGAGCTGTGTCTACTCATCTTTAGCTTAAAACAGACTCACTATGGCCTAGCTGTACTATCCAATAAGATGGCTTTGCATTAGAGACAAGACCAGAGTCCATTGGATAGGGCGGTATATAAATAATAAATTAAATCAAATCTCACCTTATAGACCTATTTTTGATGTCAGCTCACTGACTTGCCCATACATGCCCAGCTGCTGCTGGAACATGCATGCCACCAGGGGATGTGATTCAGCTGAGGCAGCAGCAGGCATAATGGTAGCTGCAACTGTTATAATGTCCCCATGTAAAAATACATTGCCCAGTTACTGACCATTTGAACAGCTGTAGCATGCCTTAAAATCTGTATGTGATAAGCAAATTCTCAGTTCAGATTTAGAATCAGCACACTCATTAGCATGTAAATTACATGTGTTATTCCTAGTAGCAAAATTGTTGTTGTGCAGTGTTAGTATTGTAGCCAAACCTTCACTTTCTCTTGTGCATACCGCTGCCAAAGAATGGGAATACTGTAATATGAAACCTGTTTGCTAGGATCATGTGCTCAGTTCCTTTGCAAAGTGGGGGGAAATGGAGGACACACAATCTCTCAGAAAGTCTTATGCAAAAAAACAAAAAGTGCCACGGCCGAAATGCAATAGAGAAGCAACAGGAGCTCCATGAGAACATCTGTTTGTGGGATCCCTCAAAGACTAAAACAAACATTTTTTTAAAAAGGATCTGTTTCTCAAAACCCCAGAAGGTGGTAGGGCTGCATTGAGCCCAGGATACACTAGGAAATCTGTCCATCGCTGGCTTCAGCAGCATTTAAAAATCACAGCTAATAGGTTAACAACTGTTTTTCTTCTGCTTCAAATGAAGAATATCAGAAAGCCGGGGGAATATTCGGATTTCCAATTTGTACTGCGCTCCCTGCAATGTGTGTTTGACAGGGCTGACATTTTGTACTGCTGTGAGACGGGGGGGGGGGGGGGGGTTTGGGGGTGCGCGTGTGTGACATTTTTATTCATGGTGGCGTACGCCCTTGTAATGATCAGCCCCGGTCGATGTGCTTACTGCAGCAGCCCCACAAGCCCTGGGAGAACAAACAGAGGAGTCGGAAGGTACCAGCAGTTCGGCTGCCTTGTTAGACACCACCAGGATCCTAACGAAGAGCAACTGCTGGAAAATTTCACTGTCAAATCCTCAAGGACATTGTCAGCAGAGAGCCAAACTGCATATATATTTCTCATTTAAACAATGGGGGGGAAATTCACCCCTTGTGTGTTAGGCAAAAAGCCAGGGCAGGTTTTAAAACTCTCTCATCTTTTCCTTTTTTGCAAACTGGCCATGCGCTCCTCTTCTCGTGGGAGTCAGTTGCTAGAATACACATCTACAAAATCCCCGGCAGATTTAAGATGAATACCAATAGGCAGGTATTTGATTATCGAGAAAATCAGCCCTTGCTTCAGCTATACGGTTTAGGCGTATTGCCGGAGGCAGCAATATAGTTGCTGTCCAACTCAGCGAGGACCAGGTGATGAAAAAGGGCTAGAAAGCTAGTTGGGTCCTTCTTGAGAAGCAGGTAGCTTCTTGTGAGGGGTCCTTCTTCTTCCGTGTAATGATCAAACCCTGGTCTGCCAAAATGAAGCCACTTTACTCACTTTGTCATTGCCCAAACGCAAGTCCTCATTGGTGCTTGTTTCTGGTTCTTCTTTCGTGCCCTGATCAAGCCATGGACTGCCAAAATGAAGCCACTTTCTTGGCTTTGTCATTGCCCAAACCCAAGTCCTCATTGGTGTATGTCTCTGGCAGTAATTGGCAGACCAGTAAATGAGCCAATAGATTCTTTGTCTCTCCACATTCACACCATGTGTCGTTGTCTGTCATCAGCCCCCACTTGAGCCTCTTGGTCTTGCATTTAAGGACTCTGACCCTCAGCCTATTCAGGGTCCTCCAAGGAATGTAGGAGAGGTTGAGATCTTCAGCTATATCCTCCTTTAATGTCGTTCCTTGTCTAGTGAGCTCCTTCCTCCATCTTCTCATCTGGTTTTGCTCTTGTGTACCCTCAAGAATGTTTGTTCTTGCCATAAAGCTCTTCCTAGATCTGAGCTAACGCACTTGAGGCTCATATCCATTCACAGAGCGTTCCAGCACCTGCCAACCTAGCAGTTCAAAAGCAAAACATTGTAAGCAGATAAATAGGGACCACTTTGGTGAGGAAGGCAGACTTGAGGCTCATCTCCATTCAGAGATGCTTAGTTCTCTTGGCGTCCACTGCTACTTCTCTCCTGATCTTAGGTGGAGCGATACTACTATTTTCTCAACTGGTGTAGGTTTGAGGCATCGTGTCACAATATGCATGGTTTCATTCACAGCGACGTCAACATGGGGGCAAAGAGACTCAAGGTATCCATCAGGAAAGCTGGAAGTGAAGGCGAGAACTCTAAAATTCCCCAAAACAGAGAAGGATTGCCTGTGCTGCCAACCAAAGCTAAGGAGAACATCTCACGAGAAAGGCTTGAGACAGCCTTAGCTACCCCATGTGGGAAAGGATGCCAGAAACCTTTGTGAAGGTGCTCACATCTCCTGAGGGGAAGGGCTGTAGGCAACTGATGGAGACCAATATCCACATTTCACAGATTTCTGACATCAACTGTGGGCAGAGCAAAAGTCTGCTGAAGCCCAACAGAACAAAGATCATTACACGACAGAAGATTCTCCCTAAACTTTAAGAAATTTCTGAAAGTAAGAGTTGTTGGACAATGGGGCAAGCTTCCTTGGAAGGCAGGGGACCTTCATTCGTTGGAAGGAGACAGGCTTCAGCTGCGGATTCCTCTTTTGGCAGTGGATTGCATCCTAAGGCCATAATGGCGAACCTTAGCACTCCAGGTACTCTTGGACTTCAATTCCCAGAAGCCCAAGTCTCTGTGAATCCACACAAATGGGTTTACAGCTGGGAGGCCGGCAAGTTGGCAGTTCAAGGCAAGGGTACTGGATGGCTGACTGAGCGCCTGCCTCTGTCCCAGCTCCTGCCAACTTGTAGTCTGAAAGCAAGAAATTTCAAGTAGACAAATAGGGACCACGTTGGTGAGAGAAAAGATATTGGAGACATGAAAGGAGCCTCTTGGGGTGTCCCCTGAGCAGAGTTCCTCCAGCAAAAGTCCTTTCAATAATTTCTGACACAAAATTGTTGTTGTTGTTGTTGTTGTGTCCAGCTGTAGAACCTGAGACGACCCATCTGCCACATGTAGCAAAAACTCCCAACTTGAGAGCAAAAAGTCAACCCGGTCCCATCACTTAATCTGCCCTTTCCTAGCTTCTAGCAACAACACAGAAGAGATACGTGGCCAGCCATCAACTAGTTAGGTAAGAGCGTCAAAGAGTTAAACTTAAACACTGCTGTTGCCCCCCATCCATCTCCCCCCCCCTCCTCCAGCTAATCTGTCACTTAATGAAGAAAAGTGCCCAGCTAGGACAGCCAGAGTGAGCGGCCGGCTCACTTTCCACAAACTGATTAAGGATGTTCCACCACCAGCCTGACAAAAATAAATAGACAGTATGCAAATGTGTTTGTCACTCTGACAGCACATCTCAATTAAGGCATCTTTGCTGGGCCTGGTGGGCTGTAGAGCCACCGTAAACCAACCTGCATTATGATATGGGGGTTACGACCCTCATCAGCATGCATGCAATTTTATTTTATTTTTTAAGGAAAAGGATCTTGCTTCCCTTCACGAGGCAGACACAGAAAGCAAGTAATAAGAGAGAACCTTACAAGAGAAGGGGAGAAGATGAGCCCCTTTGCCTTCATTTCCCCGAGCGGTGGCTCAGTGGTTAAGAAGCTTGCCTTGTTAGCTGGAAGTCTGGCAAGTCGGCACTTCGAGACACGGGTATCCCATGACAGATTGAGCGCCCGTCTCTGTCCCAGCTCTTGGGGGCATGAAAGGAGCCTCATTCGGGGCATCCCCTGAGTAGTTTCTCCCGTAAAAATCCTTTCAACCCAGAATAATTTCTGACACGAAATTATTATTATGTATTATTATTTCTCTCTGTTTCTGCTGCTGCAGTAATTCTTCTTATTTCACTGGATTTTCCTTTTATTTTTCCATAGGAAGTTAAACAGGAATATGAATATGAATCTCTGCATTCTTACTGGAAGATCTCAAAACAGGACAAAGACTGGAATGTGCCATTTTCGAGGTAAAAGACAAGCATTCGCGTCTTCTGTGCAAGAGAGACAGATAACCAGGGGTGTCCATGGTTCAGTTGAAGGTAATACTGTCCAAAGTACTGGTCATAAAAGGAGGGTGGGGGAGAAACTGGGATGGAAATAATCTCAAAAGCTTCAAGATAATTCTGGGCTTGACCCTCTTCTGTCTTATGAATCCATCTTCACAATAGCAAATTTGACCAATAGCTTTTCAAGCCTCCGATCGACGTTCTGCGCAGGCGCATAACCCATGAGTGGGGATTCACAAACTATACGAAGGAGAAGTCCCCCAACCAGAATGGTTTTCTAATTTCTTAAAAGGAGATGTGATAAGCACCGATTCTGCTGATGAATGGAAATAAAGAGACTGCAACAGTGATAGCGAACCTTGGCACTCCAGGTGTTCTTGGACTTCAATTCCCAGAAGCCCAAGCGTCACAGAGGTTTATCAGCCCTAAGTGGAAAATGTGTTGAATTGATTTTGTTCAACAGAACTAAAACTGAACTTTGACTTGACCATCCTGGGAAGAAAAATGTACGCACAGCTAAATGAGTACAGATTTCAGTTTAATTCCTGGTCTCCGTTTTAAAGAAATAAACATGGAGATTTACACTGAAACAGTATTAAGATATAGCAAAGAATGACTGCAACTTGCACATGAGACATGGCATGGAGTTAAATAATTAAATTTGTAGGCTTTAACAAGTTACTACCTATAACTATTTTTTATTTTTATTTTAGAAACTATTAGTAACTGTCCTTTTTGAATCACATCGACTTCACAAGGGCGTGAAGAAAAGTCCAGGCCAATTCTCTCCTGACCCTTTAATATTTAACTTCACAGACTAAAAGCATAAAGCAAAGAATTATCATTAAACCTGTAATATCAGGAATTATGATTAAAATTGGATTGAGAAACCTAGTGGTCAGCTAAGGAAGCCTTGTCCTGAGGCCTGGCAAATCAGCAGCTGGAAGGCAGAACAGCTGTATATCATTAAATATAAATAAATAAATAAATAAATAAATAAATAAATAAATTATTAGCAACTCCGTATCTGGCTGGTTTTCACAAATATATTGCCAGAGCTATAAATAACCAAGCCTGCTAAACCCCAGAGTCGATGCAGAAAATACAGAGCATGCTATTAAAGAGCCATTAATTGATTCTTGAACTTTAGTTCATTCCTCCTTCTGTTCAGAGTCTGCTGAGGTGATTATTCAAATAATAATAACACTAATGATTAGACTAGATCAGTGATGGCGAACATTGGCACTCCAGGTGTTCTTGGGCTTCAATTCCCAGAAGCCCAAGTCCTTGTGAATCCACACAAATGGGTGTTCTTGGACTTCAATTCCCAGAAGCCCAGGTCCCTGTGAATCCACACGAATGGGTTTACTGCGTGGATGCAGTAAAAAAAAACCTTTTTTAAAAAAAGGCTGGTGCAACTCACAACATTTTTAGTTCAAGCCTAACTCTAGCTGTCTGGGTGGAGTTTTTGGCAAAGCAACCCTTTCAATACCAGAGTCTAAGAAGCGTCCCCTCTGTACCCGCAGAATCCCAGCCTGTTTGCACACCTTCCCCCACTGCAATTTCCCAGGGCCTTTTGCAGTGGTGAAAGCAGAAAGCCCTGATCTTTAAGCGGTGTGCATTGGACCTTAACCGGTCAAACCCAAGGCATGCTCCCCCTCAGAAATCCACCCACCGAAGCGGTTCAGCTACACACCTGTCCAAAGTGTACTGTGATGGGCCGCCGGTCCTCTCGGAGCTTAGGATCCCTCTTTTCATCCAGTGGTGAAGGAGTGGGCGGCGGCAGCGAATCCTCCGGCACGGTGGGGCAGCCGTTCTCAGCGATGTCCTGCATAGTAGGGAAACGACACTCAAGCAAAGCTGACTTCACCACCGAAAGAAAACTCCGCAACCGACAAATGGGGCAAAAGCCAATTGGTTGGCTCATCTTATAGAATAAGTTCAGGAGGACCTCTTTCTTCAAATCCGCACTCCATCATAAACCTGATAAGGTGACCTTGGTGTGATTCTAATTTCCTACACACAGCCAGTTCATGGCCAACAAAATGATGACAAGCTACGCAATGAGAGCATGATCAACGTAAGCACCCTTCCTCAAAACAGCTTTCTTGAGTTGTAAAGTTACTTTAGAACCCCACTCTGTTCCAGTCTTCAATTGTGCACCATATATTTATTTTACGGCTATGGTTTTATAGCATTTTCTGCACTGAGATACTATTCTATCAAGCAGCTTACAAGTACTACTTAAAGGTAAACAAATACTGAAGTAAAAATGAGGTACGGTCAAAACTTCTTCTGAGCCCAGACAAATCTTGAATTTAGGAAGAGAGGGATATTATACTAGTTAAAAGAGCCAACCCAAAACGTTTAGGAAGGCCATTACGGTTCGTACTCTTCTTTTGGAAACCACACATAGTCTGAGACATGCAAGTACATTCAAATATAAATGGTCTACTGATTAATTAAAAGTCAGCTGGTTGAAATGGAGCTTTAAATGACCTAATCCAGGGGTTCCCAACCTAAGGCCTGTGGACCAATGTTTAGCTTGTGACGCCATTTCATGTGCCCCCCCTCCAAGGGCATTCGAGAAACAAAATGGCCACCCCTTTGACGTTGTTGGGACAAAATGGCAGGCAGGGCAAACTGTCCATCCGGCCCTCAAAGCTGACTGAGAGAGCATGACCCAGCCCCTGGCTTGAAAAATTTGGAAATCCCTGCTTTAATCAGTTACCTAGTGAGACCTGAAGAGCTATCAGTTCTTGGACGATGTGGACCTTGGTTTCAATGAAGGCCTAAGAGTGTGAGTGTGTGTGCACGTGTGTCCATGAACTACACAATGAAACCATGTTGGCTGAGGTAAGATGGAGGGGCAGAAACAACAGAGACAAGCAGAGAAGATCTCCTAGAAGATCAGAGGAGGAAAGACTTGGACAATCAAGTCATTGAACAAAGCCTAAACCACAGTGAGCCTTAGCCTTAAAACTCTGTACAACAAATGTCAAGGAAACAATGCTTGGTAAATATAGAGCGTGCGCTGCATGCCCATGTGACCTCTTTTGATGGACCGACCTTTGACATGCCCCCTCAAGTTCTAGTCTTCCTCAAACACTATAATGAGACATGTAAGCTGATAGCCAATTAGAAACGATTCTTTTTGGACACCGGATGACCTAACGCCCATGGGTCAAACAAAAACAAAGGGCAGATGGACCTTATGAAGAGCTTTGTCTGCTCTGGAGAGGAAAAGAACTTTTTGAGACCCAGCTGAAGGGACCCATGGTCTGCCAAGTTGGGCAAGACCTATGGAAGAGGCAATCAAGCTTTTGTTAAGGAGAAGCCCTGAGGGCAGAAACTATGTATAAACAATACACCACCTCTTCTGGCCTTTGTTGAAAACAACAAAGTGTGATATTAAAGCAAGGAGAGCCACAGGGGTGAGTGATACAAATTTGTCAGAGGTTTGGAGGCCATGTGTCATGGAAGCCAACAGGTTAGAAACAAGCGTGAGGTGCTCTGGCATGGTGGACGCATCTCTCCCTTGTCTTTGGGCGCCTTCTCAGAGAAAAAGTCAAAGTGATACAAACAGAGGATATAAAACAAAAGGAAAGGCAGCTAGAGTAGCCAGGTGAGACATAGAATTTTTTGAGAGTCTTTTGCCAAAGTCTGGCCTATTCTCACATAGGTTGGCTCTCCAAGAGAAAACGGAGTGGCAGTTCAAACACCATCTCCAGGGGTTTTTTTTTTTTACTTCTGAAAAAGATTTCTGGGGAACCTGAACACTAAGAAATCACTTCTTCATTAGCTTGCCAATTCTGCGATGGAGCCAGTCACCTTCGAACACTGCAGTGCCGTCCCATTTGGAGACGGTTTTTCGTCTGCAGTGCTGAACGCTGTGGCTATTTCCTCCCATCTAGCTCCTGCTTTCAGGACAGGCCTGAGAAGACTGGGATGCAGTGGCTGGGATCTAGTTGCTGTATGTACGAAGAATAAGACTGATTACGTCTCCGTCAGACCCTGCGCAAGAGTGGCTGAAGGATTCTTATGGCAGAAGTCCAGTCGAAGTCTAGTAAACTGGGACCAATAGGAATAACTTCCTTCCCAGCATCCCAGAAGACCTCTTTTCCTGGGACTCTCTGTTGGCCAACCCTCTACCAGGATAGTGCAGATCATGCAAGGTAGGTCACGTAAGCAACGTCTTCCCTCTAAAGCTCAGTCACGCCCGACCTCGTTTTCTCAATGAACATCTTTTTCATCAACACTCCCATGTAACCTGGTGCTGATGCTCTCCCATTGTACTGTGTGTTTCAACACCTTTGAAAAGGGTCTTGAAGGTACAGCAAAGGAACTAAGCATTCTGTCACTGTAAGGGTAAAGGTCAAGGTCTCCCTTGCTCAAAAGCCAGCCGTATCTGACTCTAGGGTTTGGTGCTCATCTCTGCTTACAACCAAAGAGCCAGCTCGGTCTGCGTCTGCAGACGTCTCAATGGACATGTGGCAGGTATGACTAGTGCGCGGAATACTACCTTCCCCGCCGAACTGGTCCCTATTTATCTACAGTGGAACCTCGATTAACGATGCATTCGAATAGCATCATTTCCACCACGTGACTATCCGCACAACGACGAAAAACCGTCATTGTGCGGATTAATGTTTTTTTTAACATTGTGCGGATAATGAGGTTTTTGCCGCTAGATGGCGCAGCTGCCATTGAAAACCGCACAACGTTTCCCCTATAGCGTTGCTACTTGGGGAACCAAGGAACGTCATTATGTGAGGGTCTACTGTACTTGCAATTTTTTGCTTTTGAACTGCGAGGTTGCCAGGACAGAGATGGGAGCTCATTGTGTCGTGCAGTACTCCATTATCGAACGGCTGACCCGTATTGGTCACTGTAGACCAGGATTTCTCAATCTTTTTTAAGCCAGGGGCTGAGTCACGCTCCCTCAGACAGCTTCAGGGGATAGTCGGCCATTTTGCCCTTCCTCCACCACATGGCACTTCCTGGTGTGATGGGGGGGGGCACATGAAATGGTGCCATGGGCTGCAGGTTGAGAATCCCTGCTGTAGACAGTGACAAATCAAATATCAGGTTGACTTTGGCCTCTGCTGTGTGGGTCCCTTCACTGAGCTCTAATGCGCAACCGTTTGTGAGGCAAAAAGGGAAGCAAGTATCTTGACTTCTTTCTCTCTTTGCGCTGCTCAATTCTGCAGGGTTGGGATTCAAAAGAGACAAAATGAGAGGAAAGTTTAAGATGGGCCTCCTTCTTTCATTTGTGAACAGAGGCAAATAGGTTGCCTATACTTTAGTTTAAAAATAAAAAGCCACCGGGCACAAAATGAAACGGCCGCATTGTTCTCCGTTAACAAACCATTTTGCTCTCAGTCGTACGCAGGCTTTAAAAAAAAAACCAAGCCACAAATGGGGAAGGGAATGGAGAAGGGGACCCCAGCCAATCTCTGAGATCATATTAGAAGAGGACCGTACATATACCGGGGCTGACCTCTCCAGAGGTCAACCTGGCATCTCCCGATTTGCAATTCAAACCCAGGTCTGGAGCAAACCGAGGGCAAAACTAGGCTCTTGATTATATCAGAAAGGTCACCCATTGCTATGCACAGCCGGAGAAAACTGTCTTTTTTTGCATTTTTTTTAAAAAAATCGCCCATTCTCGTCGAGGAAAGGAGTCCTATTTGGGCAACAGAAACCGCAAAAGGTAAGGCTTCAGGTTTCGGCTCCTCTTTGGCAAAAAGCCAGGGCACTTTTCATGTTAATGCGGAGGAATATCCAGAGGAGCAGGCGGGTCAATATCCAGAGCATCCTCAAATTAAGTCGGCCAGAAAAGAAGGGAATAACAACATTCAGTCAGTCTTGAGGGTCGGGGAAGAGAAGCTCCAAATTTCTATCTATCTCTTTACACACAGAAGCAAAATCCTAAGTAAGTAAGAAAAAAAACCATCATTAATGAACGAAACCAAAGGCGACGATCTGCCGAAGGCGGCTGGAAAACGGCTCAGGCTGGGCTAATGGATCTGTCAACAGCCTGGTTCGAAAAGGTGCTCCAAGGAAATAAAAGGGATCTTCTTCTTGCCTCGGATAGGGTTGAAACCTCCTGCTCTAACGTTACATCTTCACCACATTGTGTGTGGCACAGCGAAAGTGGTGGCGGTGGCGGAGAGGACACGAGAACTGAAGAGGAGTGAAAATTCGGGCCTGGAGTACTTGAAGAGGAGATGTGGAGGGTTTTCTCCCTTTCAGTTTTTTAAAAAAAGGCTGAGAAGTAGTTTCAATAGTTGTTCAAGAGGCTCAGAAAAAATACTGGGGTAGATGAAGGAACAGAAGAGGGTATTAGAGGGAAGGTGAGCCGTAGACTACATCGACTGGAGGTTCAGAAGAACTAAAACAACAGAAGGCCAAAATTTAAGGCTAAAAGAGCCTGAATTAGTGTCTCCGGACACTATATATCAGGAGCGCCCAATTTATGGCCCACGGGCCATAGTTTCGGCACCCCTGGTTTAAGCAGTGAAAATGGCAGTCTAAAATCTATCTCATCCGGTTGCAAAACAGATTGCAAGGCGCGTTTTGCTTCCACTTCCGGTGGGAGGAACCATATGACCGGCCCGCTGAAACACATGAATGGCCTGCTGAACCATGTGACTGGCTCATGGCCCAAAAAGTTTGGGCACCCCTACACTAAATATTCCAGGCCAATACTGAAATGTGAGGGACAGAAATGAGGAAAATCAGACCACTCGGTGGTCGGTGGACAGAGCCACCCGCCATTTAGACGACAATTCTGTCCAGCTACAAATTCTTTGTTTACTCCTCTGGAAATGGGAAGACAATGCCTTCTAGCAAATAATAAAAGTGATCTTCCCCCCCACAATGGCTATATATTGTTATTGTTACATGTGGTCAAACGGGTCTTGTCTTATGGCGACTTTAACAGGCTTTAAAGGTATGTTAGCTATTCACAAAGTGACTTTCTATGACTGAGCAGAGATTTGAGGATTTGAACCCTGGTCTCTTAAGCACATCCTCATGATCAACGTGATCAACCAAAGAACCTAAGCAAGAGGGTGTGATTTGCTAACTTAAGATCCTAACGTCCTAGGCAGAATCGGACTTCAGATTTGGGCTCAGCGCGCTTGGTTTAGTATAGGACGCATGGATTAGACCAAGTAGCAGACAATATATATATATATATATATTTTGTGATGCAGTGTAATCCCATGGGTGTGCATTTTTGCTGTCTACCTACACAGGGAAAGAGATAACATGGACAGTCTTCACAAAGGGCCATTTGTGAGTAACTTTGCATTGGGTTTTTTTTTAACACATTGCAACCTTTTTATCTGTAGTGAATATGTAGGACTCTTGACTTTCCTTACAGGAGGGAAAGATGGAAAGAAAGAAAGAAAGATTTCTTGATCCCCCCCCCCTCCCCAGGCTGTTTCAATCCACTTTTCTCTCCCCCCCTCACCCCCTTTTGGGTACAAGGGGGCGCAAAAATCTCGCGTCAGACCTTAATGTATTTGGTTTTTGTCTGTGAATATTTATAACAGTGGGGGGAGAAAATCCAGGACAGCTGGTAATGCATTTTGAAGTGTGTTAACAACACAGCACCAAACAGCTCTCTATTGATCACATAATGCCTTTTTTCCTAGCCAAGTATTTCTTATACTTTAAAAAAAAACCACGCACAAACTTCAAGTACCTTTTGCTTCAAGCGGTTTTTCACCTCCTTTATTCCCATTTTTGCGTGATCTTTTGCCTGCATGAGGAGAAAAAAAAGGGGGGGGGAGAAAGAAAGAAAATTAGTTAAAGTTCAGAAACTGGAATTAAGGAAACCAGGATGAATTTTTCCTCCCCGTCCGGTCTCACTTCTCCCGATTATCAAGAATAGAAAGGGGAGAGGCGTGGGGGCGTGGGGGGGGGGTATTCTGCCATCAAGCTGAAGACATAATGGGGAGGGGAGGAAAAAAAACCAATATACAGAGACAAGAGGTTAAAAAAACAATATTTAATGAGGGGAAAGGAGATTTTGTTTGTTGTGAACGTGCTGCCTTTTTATAAAGCCTCGGCTGCTTATTCGGTCCTCCTAATTATTTTTTTATCTCTGCTGTGCAGGTACGAGGGTGAGAGACGCCGTGTTGTTCCGTATCAGGGCAGGATCCAATCTTTCTGCACCTGAGAAAGACACAGGTATGCATACGGCGCACGAACATGCTTACCCTAGCAGGTTGGCCAGACCACTTCGCAGGGCTCATGGGTGAGGAAGGGGAGAGATGTACCAGTTTGGGAACTGGGTTTATTTCAATAGGATCTCTAACTGTAAGGTTAAAAGCCAGTCATATCCAACTCTAGGGTTCAGTGCTCATCTCTGTTTATAGCCAAAGAGCCAGTGCTGTCTGCGTCCAGAGACATTTAAGTGGTCACATGACAGGCATGACTAGATACCGGAACGATGTTACCTCTTTATCTACTTGCAATTTCTTGCTTTTGAACTGCTAGGTTGGCAGGAGCTAGGAGGGTGACTGAAGCTCACTCTGTCGTGCAGCACTCAGGTCTTGAACTGCTGACCTGCCAACCTTCCAGTCATCAAGTTAGGCGTCTTAACCACTAAGCTACTACAGTCCCTTTTTTTCTAACTGTACTCCCCACCCCATCCCAAAAGTGGCTTTCCAAGCTCTGGTGCAAAAGGCAGGTCACCGTGAAGCGTACAGAACACACCCACCCACTCTGTGAGTTTAAAATCCACCAACTCATTCCATGTTCATTTCAAGGAACTGTGTGAATACATACAAACTTGTAGACTGTCTTCATGGCGGGATTGGCCTTGGTCTTGACTGTGTTCAAAATGGCACCGCTTCCTTTCTGCCAGGAAGGAAGGAAAAGGGCAATAAGGTGATACTGGAACAGCACAGCTGCCACAGCTCCCAGTTCTGCACACAAAAGATCAGGGTTTCCAACCCAAGTCCCTGTGAATCCACACAAATGGGTTTACTGGCACTCCAGCTGTTTATGGACTTCGATTCCCTGAAGCCCAAGTCCCTGTGATTCTACACGAATGGGTTTACTGCGTGGCCACGCAGTAAACCCATTTGTGTGGATTCACAGGGACCTGGGCTTCTGGGAATCGAAGTCCAAGTACAACGGGAGTGCCAAGGTTTGCCACCACTGCTATAGGGCTAGGGTACAGGAAACAATTGAGGTTTTCAAATACTTTGCTTCTTAGGTCTAAATTTAGATACTGCTATCTACATTTCCCCCCCAGACTATTCGTTTCCCCCCTCTCAACTGGCAACTCTATTTACACCGAGTAAAATTGACTGATTCCTCTGTCAGAAACTACTCATATCTGCCCTCTTCTTTCTCTTGAGTTTGTGAGTGAGCGTGGGGGGGGGGGGAGCAAAAATCCACCCACAGATAAATCCAGAAGGGCCGACTTCATGTAGACACAACCGGAGAGGAAAAAAATTGTGCAGACTCTGATATGTCAGAAAGAATAATCTAGCATCTCGGTTAGTGTTTTATTTATTTTTTGTGCAGCACATGTTGACTTCTGCTGCATAATGCATTGTTGTGATAAATAAAATCTGGTGTGCAAAAAGGGGAGGATAACACCCTTTGCCATGCGCACAATTAAAAGCCAACCTAGGCACAATGAATTTCGAAAAGTAATAATTAAAACGGCCCTTCTCCTTCTAAATTAAGGATTTACGAAGAAAATGTTGCCCAAGAAATCTTACCACAATTTGTGGCTGCGGTGAAGCACTGCGATGTTTCTATTTTTATTTGTTATTAATTCATAACATTTCTTCCCCCACCCCCCGCTGTTCTAGGAACATTATTTGGCATTCTGTGAGAACTTCAGAGGACCTGCCTGGATATTTTTGGAGGGATTTATTTTGTTTCTCTCAGATTCCTTCATGATCAAAGATGTTGGACTATCCTTTTCTATGCTTGGAATATGTCTGGACTCTGAGTAAGGTAGTCTCTGCTAATTATTACTTTGATTACTTTACTGTTACTGTCTTAATAGAGCTTTTCAAGCTGGGGGCCGGGTCACGCTCCCTCAGTCAGCTTTGAGGGCCGGACGGCCATTCTGCCCTGCCTGCACGATGGGGGTGGCCATTTTGTCCCAACAACTTCAAAGGGGTGGCCATTTTCTCAAATACCCTTGGAGGGGTGGGGGGCCCACATGAAATGGCGCCATGTGCCGGATCTTGCTCACGGGCCTTAGGTTGGGGAACCCTGAAGTAGAGTGTTATACAGAGGGGGTTGGATCTTTTAACATCAACCCCAGGCCAGGAGTTATTTTGGGTCTATTGTTCTCATTTACCGTGTGGCACAATTAAGTTATTAGTCAATTCCATTCAGGGCTGCATTCTAGACTTTAAATGCGCCACCAAGACTGGCTGGAGCTTAGCTTATTTGGGGAGGGGGAAACGGTACGTTCAAGTAAAGCTAGCTCCTGACTCACAAAGTGGGAGTCATACCTCATCTACGACAAGGAGCATCACAGCCGCACGGCGCACTGACTTACCCTGACAGTGGACAGCCACAGGTGGTACAGCTTGTCGCTACCTGACCCAGAAAGATGACACACAGTGAGAACGACACATTGGCCTTTATGAAGCCAAAGACACACCACTCCCATCTCTAAAATACAATGGCGAAGCCACTGACGGCCCCCTCTTCTCCCAAGACAATGAGCGAGGCAGCATTCCTCTCTGAATTAATTCATCTTTTTTAACGAAGAAACAGAGACTGCTCTGTTTGTCTGCCTAAATCCAGCCAGCAGGTTGTCTTAGATATAAGTCAATATCTGGAATATCTGCGCTTTCTCTCTCTCTTTTCATCCCCCGCTCGTTCAACATTAAGGTGTTTTTCCCCCCTCCCTAATCCACTAGCCTGGCCTAGAGATTTGAGCTCGATGTAGATCAGAGGTGCCCAAACTACGGCTCATGGGCCAGATCCGGCCTGCGCTGCCAAATCATCCGGCCTGCACCACTCTTGACGCTCCCAGAAGTGGAAGTAAAATGCACCCGTGCGTGTGCCGAACACAGCTATAAATGCACCCATGGCCGTCATAAATGTGCATGTGCATTTTACTTCCACTTCCAGTGGGATGAACCACATAACCGGGCCACTGAACCATGTGACCGGCCTACTAAACCACGTGGCTGACCCACGGCCTGGAAAGTTTGGGCACCCCTGGCCTAGATGAAGGCAGGGATTGATGGGAAAGTAGCAATACCCCGGGATCGAAGAATCACTAATAAGAATAAAGCTGCAAACCCTGTAAGACAAAATGCCTCACCATCAAACCGAGAATGGCTATGGGCATCGTGGTCTCAGACAGGCACTAAGTAAAAGTATTAATTTTGAACTCAACCCAGCATGTAAATAACATATATTTCAAACCAGCTGTTCCCAGCTACATTAATAATAATTTTGTGTCAGAAATTATTCCGAGTTGGAAGGATTTTTGTGGGAGAAACTCAGGGGACTCCTAAGTGAGGCTCCTTTCGTGTCCCCAAGAGCTGGGACAGAGATGGACACTCAATCCATCATGCAATACCCGGGTCTTGAACTGCTGACTTGCCAGCCTTCCAGCTAACAAGGTGAGCTTCTTAACCACTGAGCCATCACACAGCCCTAAGTTACATTAATACAAGAGGTTCATAAATGTTACTTTTCCTCCACTGGTTAAACCTCACCAATACAGACAACCTTTATGTGAAAAAACAGAATCACCCCAGTTTAGGGCTCAACACAGAGTCTGGGTTACGGTATTAAACTTGAGTTTGGGTAAGTGCCTTGGATTTACTCTCCACCTCTACATTAAATCATCAGCTCAAACAATGCTTCCTCCTTACCTGCATATTCGCTCATGTTGATCTCTTCCTCAAAAACGTCGCTGAAGCCTTCCCCAGAGTTGAGAAGATCGAGGCGGCCGTCGATGAACTATAAGGAGAAGGAAACCAAAGAACGTCAAGAGTGAAATCGTCCAGGCCACCCTACAAGGTAGAAGAGCAAAACCTCTCGGTCACGTGTTAACATTGAAGCTTTCCCCTAAAAACACTGAAAAGTCTTGCATTTAGTGCTTCTGAAAATAACGCTGCATCATCCATGTGTCCTATACTAAATCCAATGCGCTGAATCAAAATCTGAAGTCCGATTCTGCCTAGGACGTCAGGATCTTAAGTAAGCAAATCTCACCCTCTTGGTTAGGTTCTTGCGTTGATCACACCGGGTATATTTGCCACAAATGTAGCAAAAATTGTCCGGTTTATTAACACAGCTGCGCCTATTCATCTTTAGCTCAAAACAGACTCACTATGTCCTGGCTGTACTATTCAATAAGATGGTTTCACACTAGAGACAAGCCCTTGGTCCATCTCGCCTTACACACCTATTTCTGACATCAGCTAATTTACTTGCCCAGACATGCCTGGCTGCTGCTGGAACATGCATGCCATCAGGGAACGTGATTCAGCTGAGGCGGCGGCAGGCACAGTGGGAGCTGCAACTGTTCTAATGTTCCCATGTAAAAAAAAAATACCCAATGACCGACCATTTGAGCAGCTATAGCATGCCTTAAAATCTGTATGCGATCAGCAAATTCTCAGTTCAGATTTGGAATCAGCACACTCGATATTATGTTAATCACATGTGTTATTCCCAGTAAGAAAATTGTTACTTATGCAGCGTAATTCAGCAAAGACCTTTATCTATTTTGCTGCAGCAGAACAACATGCCCATCCCAGAAATGTATTTTCCAAGTGAACAGGAGACCCTGAAAATACTAAGAGGTGCTAGTAATAGATATCTGCAGGAAATAGGCTACGAAGGATATATCGTGTTAGTGTTCTAGGATAGCAGGGGAGAAGATACAATATTCCTGAAAACAGATCATATCTGCCATGCTAGGAGGAAGGGCAAAATTAATGTAGGAGACAACCCATTTTTGACCCATAAATTACACTAATGAGGGAACATAGTGGGCAGCCGTATTTCAGGACACACAAACCAGTACAGTTCACTGTTCAGAAAACAAACATAAGATTGTAGTTTTACTTTAAAAAAAAGCTCAAATACCTGCTTGAATAGCTGCAGCTGGATAGCATTCTGCAGGAACTGCCGCATGGTGGCAGACCGGTGGGAGACGAAGGTTTCTTCACAGAACGTGATGGGCTCCCCCTGGCATGAATGAGGGGGGAAATAAAGGAGTCGTCTTGGAGAAAGGGTACAAAGTACACAATGGCAAAGGCCCATGTTGTTAATGCGCTGGGCTAATCCGAATTAACCAACCTGCCACATAAAGAGACAGGAGCATGAGAGAGTGGTAGGCCTAAGCCAGTGATGGCGAACCTTTTAGAGACCAAGTGCCCAAACAGAAGGGTGGGGTGAACTCTGTGCTGGGGGGAAGGAGGAAGCGTTCCCATTGAGCTACTGGTCAAAGGGGCGGAGTAAAATCTGTGCTGGGAGGAAGGAGGGAGCGTTCCCATTGAGCAACTGGTCAAAGGGGCGGGGTAAACTGTGCTAGGGCAACGGCGCACATGCCCACAGAGAGGGCTGTGAGTGCCCCCTCTGTCACACGTACCATAGGTTCACCACCCCTGTCGTAAGCCAACCACCTTCCCCCAGTCAAGAGCTGCCAAAGGGCTACATCGCAATGGTGTGCTAGAAGTTGATCTCCTAAACAGCAGTGTCACAAACAGCTTGTAATTCATTTTGAATGGACTAGGAGGTGAAATCTGATTTCTTGCTTGGCCTTTTTCAAATAAACAGGATTTGTGTCTTTTAAAGACTACCCCCTTTCCCCAAAAGCTTTCCTCTACCTCTCTGGGGCTACGAGCACATCTTATCTATTCAAACGACTCATGCTAGTAATGGTAAAGTCAGTTCCATACTGCTCTGGAGGCCAGGAGAGGGCAACCATCTCCTCTCCACCCTACTTATGCCCCAGCATGCAAAGGAAGTAAATATATTTATGACATTTCAAAAGTGGCAGCAATAAAGAGCAATAAGATCACGTTGATTTAAAATTAATGCCAGCAGCAGCAACATCATCATCATCATTCTGGAGTTCTCACTACAGTAGAAAGAAATGGGCCAATGAATAAAGAAGCCAAGCTGTTGGTCCTTCAACTTCCAGAGCTAGAGACTCGATCCTTTGATTTTACACTGCTTTCTTGGAATAACATGGCTGTTTTGGGAGTCCCTCCCTGATCCTCTGTCTCCTTGGCAGTAGCAATACAAATGTTTAATTAGGGATTCTCAACTGTTGCCCCAAAGGCCGGATGTGGCCCATGGCACCATTTCATGTGGCCCACCACCACCTCCACCACACCAGGAAGCGTCATGTGGTGGAGGAAGGGCAAAATGGCCATCCGGGCCCTGAAAGCTGTCTGAAGGAGTGTGACCTGGCCCCCCGGCTTAAAAAGGTTGAGAATTCCTGTCTTACACGAATGATGGGAAAATGTTTTAAAAGGCGGCAAACAAACAGGAATGCATTGACACACTTTCACTCTCTGTACCAACTCCCTCGTTTCCAAGGTTGTTTCCAGATAAAAGGCAAGAGGGGAACCGGAGAGAAAAGAGGCACGTTTTGCAGGAAAAAATAACCAAGACTACAGCACAATTTGCATCGGTGGCCGTTTTCCATGTCACATCTGCAACAACCACGGGAACCACTTGCGTTAATATTCCCCCCGCCGCCTATTCCGGAGCTGAATTCAACTAACGCTTCTAAATGCTCCGCACTCATAAAACTCCTCAAAGCACACTAAACTCACAATGGAAATTTTTTTACACACAATGCAGGTGAGGTACCTGCGACGGTTAAGGACACAACAGGGTATAAAGACCGAGGAAGGAGATCACAACAATTTATGGCACTGCGTCTGCGTATCTCAGGCTGGATTATAAATTTTGCATATAAACTCTATTAGGAAGGAAGAAAATGATTCTTGCAGAGGAGTTTTGACTTGAAGGATTTCTGTTACACAAAGAGCTACGAGGACCGGAGGCCAGAAGAGCAACCCATCCAGAATGAATGGCCCACACATTTAATTAGACCCAAAAGGGTTGACCTTCCTCGTTATTTAACAATTTAAGCCCGAAATTCCTACATGGTTTTGAAATTTAAATTGATGAACCTCCATCACAACTATTCCCTATTACAAGTAAACAAAAGGACAGCAAGGAATATCATTCTAGACTCATGATGGCAAGCCTTGGCACGCACGCCAGCTGTTCTTGGACTTCAATTCCACAAGCTCAAGTCTCTGTGAATCTACATGAATGGGTTTACTGGCACTCCAGGTGTTCTTGGACTTCAATTCCCCAAACACCAAACTCTATGAATCCACACAGATGGGTTTACTGTGCGTACGCACAGTAAACCCATCCGTGTGGATTCACCGAGACTTGGGCTTCTGGGAATTGAAGTCCAAGATCACCTGGAGTGCCAAGGTTCACCATCACAGCCCTAAGCTATATGGGGTACCCACCCTTCTAGACAAACCACAATTTGTTGGACAAGGGAGTGAGGAAACATTGGCCCTCTAAGGATCTGAGACTACAAGCCCCATGATCCCTTACCACCGATCGGGCTGGATGGGATTCCTTTGTCTCCCTATTCCCTTTGGGAGGTCAGGAGATTTCCGAGAACTTAGCAAAGTTAGCCAGGAGAAGGAATGGCTAAAAGAGGCGATAGGACAGCTATCTGCAAGTATATGTAGAATATTCAAGAGGAAAGGACCAGAAGTAATAGCTTCAAAGTACAAGAGATTTTGGCTAAACATTAAGAAGAACGTCCTAATTTCTTCTTCTTCTTCTTCTTCTTCTTCTTCTTCTTCTGCCATATCCAAATGATTTGGGTGTGGATTCCTTACACTGGCAGTGGAGTGAGCTAGACCTGGTGACCCTTCCATGGATGTGCTCCACCAAGCCTGAGGTCCTCCTCTAGGCATCCTAGCGGGCAGTGTGCTCTCCACGAGCATCATCGCAAGACACGGCTGCAGACAGACATTCCGGTCTCTTGGCTCTCCTTGCCCGGACAACCATGCTCAGACACAAAAATCCCCATCTGCTAATTGAATGCACAACAGGCTTCACAGCAACACCAGAGAAGACGGGCTGCGGGAAGAGCCGAGCCGCCTTAGAAGCCAGCACTCGCTGGAGGAAGGTTAATCAAAGGTGGCAACAGAAGGCGGTTAGGAAAAGGTCACATTTCTATGCTCTAGCTATGTAATGGTCTCCAAGGAAACCTAATTATCCAATGAAATGCAACATATTTACGATGGGGTATCTTAGCCGCGCAAGATCGGCTGAGGTCAACGGACCCGGTGGCAAAAGAACAGCATCTTTCAATGGCTGGAATTCATACTTCGTGGCAGCAAAATATCTCAAGAGTGCAGAGTTGGGTGGATAGGAAGGAAGGAAGGGTTGAGAAGGCCAATGGGCAGAAGACCCAAATCCTGGAAGCTTGGATGGAGAAGGAACAGTAAGCAGGCAGAGAAACCATCGAGTCAATAGGAAACCAGGAGAGAACCACATGGGACAGTCAGGGAGAATCTTGGCACTCCAGATGTTCTTGGACTTCGATTCCCAGAAGCCCAAGTCCCTGTGAATCCACATGGTTTACTGCATGTACGGGTGTTCTTCACCTTCAGTCCACAGAAGCCTAAGTCTCTGTGAAGTGACATGAATGGGTTTACTGCACGTATGTGTGGATTCACAAAGACTTTGGCTTCTGGGAATTGACGTCCAAGAACACCTGGAGTGCCAAGGTTCTCCATCACAGGCATAGGGCCAAAGCTTGTTTTAAAAAGTCCCCTCCTACAACCATTCCTATAAAATAAAGGGGGGGGGGAATGATAAATGTGCCCACCTCCTGTCAAGGGAGCAAACTGCTTCTGAAGATCTCTCGCTCAAATGATGTAAACTAAAGGTAAAGGTCACACTTGCTCGAAAGCCAGTCGTATGCAACTCTAGGGTTCAGTGCTCATCTGTTTATAGCCCAATAACCAGCGCTGTCTGCGTCTGCAGATGTTTCCGTGGACATGTGCCAGGCATGACTAGATGCCAGAGTGCACGGAATGTTGTTTACCTTCCAACTGAAGTGGTACCTATTTATCTACTTGCAATTTCAAACTGCTAGGTTGGCAAAAACGGGAGCTCACTCCGTCGTGCAGCACTCGGATCTTGAATTGCTGACCTTACAGTTGTCAAGTTCAGTGTCTTAACCACTAAGCCACCACAGTAACCTTTTACTGATAAAGAAACCTAGTACTGCTGGCAAGCTGGATCCTTTCACCACACGAAAGGGGAAATTACACCCCTCCTGACTGTTTTTTGACTCTCTTTCTTGGTTGATGACGGTCCATTCACCATCACTGCAATTTTTCACGGTAGGCCTTGGGTTGTTTGGCAAAGGGGAATGATGTTTGGTTGTGCATGACTGCTAGGATAATCTCCCGCAAGGGTGTTCATGTGATCACTGTCCATCTCCCATTACAGCTTACTTTCACACCTTCGCCACGGAAACAGGACAACATCAATAAGCTTTGTTGGTAAAGGTGTGTGTGTGTGTGTGTGTGTGTGTGTGTGTGTGTGTAGGGGGGGAGGGACCCTCTAATTAGCACACATGAGCCGAGAAGCATCTGGCTCAGAGCATGGCCGCTTACACACCATCTCCTTGAGTTGTCGTGGAGACAAGCGCACATGACCAGCTCAGCGCCGTAACTCTGGGGCAGGGGTTCAAGTGAACTCCTAGTGTGTTCTGACGGAGAGCAGATGGGCGGCTAGTTGGAAGGCCAGAAAAAGACACCCCAAGGTGGCTTCCTTCCAAATCTACATGTGTGCCATGATCCGATTCGTCTGATAAGAGCCAGGCACAGAATCGCAAAGCTGGGAGAGCTTCCCCAGGGGTAATCTAACACAGGAAATCCACAGTTCAAGCCTCCCCAACAGATGGACAACCAACCTCTGTTGAGAAACTTCCAACGAAAGGAACTCCATCGGTCTTGGAGATCATCTGCTGAACAGCTCCTGCCCTAAGAAAGTTCTGCCAAATGATTAGTGAACATTTCCTACCTCCTCACTCAAATATGCTGGTTTGACCCTGAGAGTAAGTTTAGGCCAGTCATGGCAAACCTTGGCACTCCAGGTGTTCTTGGACTTCAATTCCCAGAAGCCCCAAGACAACACACCTGCTGACCAGGGCTTCTGAGAATTGAAGTTCTAGAACACCTGGAGTGCCAAGGTTGGCCATCACTAGTTTAGGCCATCTTCAATCTAACAGTGCACTTCTCAAATTAATTCCTCCCCTGGCTCAGCTCCATCAACTTGTACCT
Organism: Bradypodion pumilum; assembly: GCA_035047305.1. Lineage (NCBI taxonomy): Eukaryota > Metazoa > Chordata > Lepidosauria > Squamata > Chamaeleonidae > Bradypodion > Bradypodion pumilum. The sequence continues at coordinate 11,284,522 of JAWDJD010000015.1, forward strand.
TATAGGGCTGGGTTTAGCTCCCAGAAATTGCCTACAACATGTCAATACATCATGAGATACCTATCTACAACCAGCTGCCAATCTGGCAGGCTTCTAAGGACTTTTTGGTCACTTCCATAAGAACATCTTCCTCATTACACTGTCCCCGTGCCAATTTATTAAAAGCGCGCGCACACAAATTGTCTTTTCAACAGCTGTGGAATTCCCTTTTCTCCCACACGTGCCCAAATCCTAGAATTGTTGGGGAAGGTTGCAATTAAAAAATTCAATTTTATTTGGCCTGGATTTCCCAACAAGATTTAATTTAGAATTTTTTTTAAAAAAAAAGCTTTTAGGAATATCCGGTTTTTCAGCTCTCAAATTCTGGATATCCTGCTTGTCAAAAATATCGTCACCCAGTCAAACTGGGTAAGCCAGGGATTTATGTAAGAAGCAAATTAAGAGCACAGAAGACGGCTTCTGGGTGAACAGAACGGATTCCCAACCAAAACGAACCACTTCACCAGAGCTCTTTATAGCTTTTTATCTATCATGCAGACTATTTTTTAGCAGTAGTAAAATATGAACGTATTTCCCCACTGAGAGCCTAGCAAATCTTTGCTGAGCAACGTATTTTCTGCTCATTTCTCGTTTTATGAGTACGTTGCTTTGATGTGTTACATATTCAGTGTAACGTCTGAGCACGGTTAGCCTGTCCTGTTGTCCAGATTTCTATGTTTCTTTAACTGGATGAAAACTAAAACAAAGATACTGTGTCATTAATAAATGACAGAGTTGTTACTGTTGATGAGGATGAGGCCAGGAAATTTACAGCAAGCAGTTTAACACAGTGTAGCAATAAGAACCTATTTAAATACTTTCCTTCCTCTATACATTTCCATCCTTTTTTTTGTAAAATCAGCATTATCGCTGAGATAATTTTGCTTTATGGTTTATTTCCAAAATGTCTATAAACACCTTTTGAAGAATTTTAACCATTCACCGCCTTGCATCCGAGATCCACGGTAAACAAACATTATTCTGGTTAAACACCCTCCTCGTCCATCCAGGGTCGGCGGACCTTAATTAAGGTTTTCGGCGCATCTACCTGAAGAGAGGTGTTTTTGCCTTCTATTCCGGGGAGGACGCCCTCTCTGTGGAAGAGCAGAAGCGCTCATTAATGAGGCTAATTAGGTGTAAAGGGGGGAAGAGTCTGGCATCAGCTGTAGCTTAAAGGAGCTCATAATTAAGCCCCGTAATCTCAACCCCAGAACAGCCGCTGATCCGGTTCCTCCATGACTGACTGACGTGTGGCTGGGGAAAGCTTTGCCGAGTTAACACCTGAGTTCCTGCCAAGCATCTTCTGGGAACCGGGAGAAAGACTTAACACCTTCCCCCCCCAACACCCCCAAATTCCACATGCAAGAAGATCTGAACAATGGCCAAAGCTAAGGAGGCCTCCGTTCTTAGTGGGATGAGCGCCCAACAAACAATGAGGCCTGAAGATCCCAGTCAAGCGCCAGCCTTGCCAAGGCACAGTTTTGAACAAATCGTTCTATTCAAGGGAAGGAATGGTGTGAGAATGGCCCTCCAAAATGCCAGATAACTAAAATATCATGGAATACTGTTTGCAGTTCAGTGTTTTTAGCTGGGATATAATATTAAACGTATGTGTCCATTTGCCACATGCTACATGTTAAGAGCGATGCACTGGAAGCCTTATCTGTGTCATCCGCCCAAATGTGCTTCTCCGACACTAAGCTCCAAGGGATGCAGTTCTTCTGTTGTGTCCAGATCAAACTTTGGGTTGCCAAAATGAAGCCACTTTCTTGGCTTGGTCGTTGGCGAAACTCAAGTCTTCATCGGAACAAGTTTCCAGCAGTAATCGGCAGAGCATTAAACGAGTCGGATTCTGAATCTCTTCACATTCGTTGTCCGCCAGCAGCCCCCACTTGTGCCTGTTGGTCTAGCATTTAGGGACTCCAACTCTCAGCCTATTCAGGGTCCTCCAAGTGATGTAGGGGAGGTTGAGTCCCTCAGCCAGATCTTCTAATGCTGTTACTTGTCCAGTGAGAGCTCCTTTTCCTCCATCTTCTAATTTGGCTATGCTCTTGTGTACCCTTAAGAACGTTTGTTCTTGCCATAAAGCTCTTCCTGGATCTGAGATGGAGGACATGAGGCTAATCTCCATTCAGAGGTTGTCAAAGGATGCAGTTGCGAAAAGGAAACCCAGTTAGTCAGTTGAGAGTCCACCACCAGGTGCTCTGTTTGCATATTACGCTTGTTCTCCATTTAGGTCCGTGATGGTGAACCTTGGCACTCCAAGTGTTCTTGGACTTCAATTCCCAGAAGCCCAAAGTCAGCACTCCTGCTGATCAGGGCTTCTGGGAATTGAAATTCAAGAACAGCTGGAGTGACAAGGTTCGCCATCACTGGTCTAGGTGGATGGCTCTATGTATGGACCAGGTGTAAAAAAACAATGTAACTCATCAATTTGGTAGGATGCACTGATTCTTGCCTTGAACCTTGGAACTTCATCTCACTCAGCCGGCAATTCCCGCAAAAAAATATGTCTTAATAGGGAAACATAGCTACGAAATGCGGCTCAAACGACTCATCTTCATCTGCATGGCTTTCCAGTTGAAAAGACATTTCCTCGGGGAATTATGACAGCTGGTTGGATCACCACATTTTGGAGTGGGAACAATTTTTGAGTCACATCTTTGGGAATGCATTGCAAGTGGAAGGTGTTTTTGGTAGTGTCTTTGATTAAATGGATGTACTGAAGTGTTTTCCTGGGCTGTTCCCCAAGCAGTCACTACTCGGGAGTTTAGTTCTAGACCAGGGGTGCCCAAACCTTTTGGGCCATAGGCCGATCACATGGTTCCTCCACCCGGAAGCGGAAGTAAAACGCGCCTTGCAATCTGTTTTGCAACAAAATGAGATAGATTTTTTTTTAGGTTGCCATTTCCTCTGCTTAAACCAGGGGTGCCCAAACTATGGTCCGAGGGCTGCATCCGACCCACGGGCCATAGTTTGGTCACCCCGGTTCTAAGCCTATTTTCTCTGACATTTTAATTGCAGGCAGCCCAGACAGACAGCCACTTTCTTTCTCCGTTCCACGTTACACACACAGGCAACGTGAAGTTGTAGCGACTTCAGCTCATAAAAAGTCATCTTGACTCGGGCTTCTGGGAATCGAAAGTACATTCCACCTTGCTTCAGGTGCCACAAGAAAGGAAAGATTTAATATGTGACCACAAGGACCGCTCTGGATTTTCTCTTCCCAGCCCACACCACCTCAGCACCACACAACAGAAATAGTTACAGGACTAGAGGGAGGTGAACCTTGTTAACACTTTATGCAAGAAGATACTGCTGCTGTATTAATCTGATTCATGCTGAAAAGACGGAGGACATCGGCTCCATGGAGACCGGAATATTTGACAGCAAAACCTCGCTCTGTAGCTAATCTTCCCAAAAGAAGTGCAGAAATTGCACACAACTAAAGAAGCAGATCAAAAATTAAGCATTCGGAGAGGTCAGGCTTTGTGTTAGCATGTATGCGTGTGTGCCTATGAACCCATGCGTTCTTCAATCTTCCCCCTTTCTAGATACTCCACAAAGGCCGTAGCAGTCTCACAATCACCAAATCCTTTGCTCCTATCATTACACTACTGAGGCACTGAAAAGCTTTGCAGAATATTTCTCATTTAGTTGCCGATTCCAAGAGACATTTTGCTCTGATCAGATGAAAAACTTCCACCCATTCCAACCGGTTACCCCCAAATCTAGACTGCTACAGGGGGGGAAAATGCTCCAGATGGCATTTCCTAGAAGAGGCTGCCGTACAAATTAACAAAACAACTTTCCCTGGATTATGGCGCTCTCTGAAAACTGCGTTTGGTGTCTGTGTGTGTTTTTGAACGCAATCGTTTTTAGACTCGTATCTTGTGCTTCAGATGTAGAATGATAATGGGCACACACACAAAATATATTCAGAAAGGATTCGGGCATAGTGTCCTTTTCGAACATAAAAATATACACACAGTCGTTTTCAATCAGAGAGACAAATACAGTACTACTAGTCGGAGCTTGAAGAAGTCAAACTTGGGACGCAGATCCTAAGAAATACTAATACGGTACTGTAATAATAATTTCGTGTCAGAAATTGTTCTGGGTTGAAAGGATTTTTGTGGAAGAAACTCCACTCAGGGAACGCCCAAATGAGGCTCCTTTCATGTCCCCAAAATCTTTCTCCCCCAAAGTGGTCCCTATTGATCTACTTGCAATGTCTTACTTTCCGTCTGCTAGTTTGGCAGGATCTGGGACAGATGATGGGGGCTCAATCCGTCATGCAATACCCGGGTTTTGATCTGCTGACTTGCCGGCCTTCCAGCTAACAAGGTGAGCTTCTTAACCACTGAGCCCTTTAAGAAAGACTAAGAATTTGCTTCTCTTCCTCAATGGAAGAAGGAGAATACTGTTTTTCATTGTGTTTTACACCCAACACAACAGCAAACAGCACATTAAGCAAAATCATTACATTTCAGAAACAATAGTTTATGAATTTTGTTTGTCTGTGTTTTTAATAGCGAATGTCCCTAAAACTCACCATAAACAATTAAGCAGAGTCAAATGGTGCCTGTAAACATAGAATTGTCTTCTTGGAGCATCTTGTTTTAATCATGGCGGGACCTAAGTTACAAGAGGCCGAGACCTATAGGCCTAGTAGATAGAAAGTAGATCTCCGTGGCCATAAAGCGGGGGTGCCCAAACTATGGCTTGTGGGCTGGATCCACCCCAAGATGCCGATTCATCTGGTCCACGCTGCCCTCATCGCTCCCGGAAGTGGAAATAAAATGCACCCATACGCGTTTTACATCCGCTTCCGGGAGTGACGAGAGCAATGCTTGAAATCTATCTCATCCTGTTGCAAAACAGATTGCAAGGCGCATTTTACTTCCGCTTCCAGCGGAAGGAACCATGTGACAGGGTCACTGAACCACGTGACCGACCCATGGCCAAAAAAATTTGTGCACCCCTGCCCTAAAGTGATGGGTCTAGGCTCTTAATGGCAAACCTTGGCACTCCGGGTGTTCTTGGACTTCAATCCCCAGAAGCCCAAGTCCCTGTGAATCCACACGAATGGGTTTATCACGTGTACCGAGAAGCCCAAGTCTCTGGATTCACAGAGAGTGCCAAGATTCCCCATCACTGGTCTAGGTCATGCACACACAGACTCTGCTCATCAAAGCAAGATATTTATGCAAAGCTACTAGGAAAGACAAGCGTGGATTCCTATGAGCATTTAGGGACACTGTCTATTGTCCGCACTGCACATATTTTGCCACCTGAAATTCACCTGCCAGGTAATCCACGGAGTAACCTGGTTCCTCCTCGCTTTTCTCTCCTTCTCAACCTTGGTGGCAACAGTGTCAAAATGACTGTACCAGTCAGACATGAGAGCTTAAATACAAGCCCCCGGTTTTTGCTGCTTATGTTCTTGCTGCCTTACAGGAAACAAAACCCATTCAAATTACATGCATTATGTATGCATTTTTACAGCTGTCACATATATATAAGGCTTCCCGTTCACAATTTTCTGCCTCCTCCCAAGGTTTGCTTTCTGTCGGATCTCAACTCCAAAGTCCTTAATGCAACTCCTCCCGCAATAGGTAAAAGACTTTAAACTCGGTTCAAGATGTATATAGTTTTTCCTAACGATGCACACTAATTTAGTTCTTTAATAGGAAATATGTTTATTTGTTTTAAAAAGGCTACTCGTCTTTACTACCGACGTTGGAGTTCAAAGCAGAGAAACTAAACACGAATCCGAACATCAAGGGGGTGTGACAGGTAAGAGAGACCAAGGTGAAACTTGCATGGTATGCTAATTGTATTCCAAAACAATAATAATAATAATAATAATCGTAATGGAAGACAGACAGAAATGGGGCTTCCAATTATCCTAAAGTTGACTGTTTCAGCAACTTATGACGTTTTCTGCACCCATTGGAGGTCTAAGAAAGCCCACTTTTCCAACTGTTTTGTGCATAAATCTCTTTTGCTGTATGTACACAGTTTATTTAAATTGCTCTGAAATTTACAAAATGCATACTGTATTTCAGTCACTAAGAGAGAGGAAAAACCCACCGCTGTCAGATTGTCACAGAAAGCGGTGGAGGGAAAGCAATTCAATTAGGACTTCTCAACTCTACAAGATCAACGCCTGCCGCTCCTTAGAGAATGATTCAGCCAATCTGACGGCAGCAAAGATCACGACCCCAATCCGCCCGTAAAAACTCAGGGATACGCGGGTGGCTTCAAGACAACTTACATCAGAAGTTCCCAACCTAAGATCTGTGGGCCAGATCTGGCCCACAGTACCATTTCATGTGGGGGTTCCACCCCTCCGTGGGCATTCAAGAAACAAAATGGCCACCTGCTTTGAAGCTGTTGGGACAAAATGGCCATCCCCATCGTGCAGGCAGGGCCAAATGGTCGTCCGGCCCTCAAAGCTGACTGAGAAAGCATGACCCGGCCCCTGGATTGAGAAGGTTGGGAACCCTTGCCTTGCACCATGAAGCCCACGAGAAGGTGGATCCCCTTTTCTAACTCACTCAATCGGCTTTGTTTCTTCCAAGCAGGATTTGCGCAAAGCAAATTTAAAACAATATCTTACTGATATTGGCTTAGATTTGACAGGCTAGAACAAGAAACAACCCGTATTCTTGTACAATTTAATTTAATTTAATTTAATTTAATTTAATTTAACAGATTTATATACCACCCTATCCAATGGACTCTGAGCAGTGTACACAATTTAAATCCAATATAAAACAATTAAAAACCCATTAAAACATAGCAAGATTAGTAGTTTTGGAGCGCCTGCTTCTTCTTCCATGTCCAGGCCACGTGTGAATCTGCCTAAAATGAAGGCACCCTTTGGTGAGTTCATTCCGCAGTTTTATTCACCCAACCTCGCGTGAGAAAGATTAGCCAGCAACGCAAGGTTGCTGTTACCAGGGTATGCCCAATGGTGGTTCAAAAAAAATACCACAATCTTCAAGGAGGCTGTGTACCCCGGTGTGTGTGTGTGTGTGCCTGCTGAAACGTTACTTCCTAATAATAATCATAATTTTGTGTAAAGGATTTTTGCGGGAGAAACCCGGCTCAGGGAACACCCAAATGAGGCTCCTTTCATGTCCCCAAGAGCTGGGACAGGCGGGCGCTCAATCCATCATGCAGTACCCGGGTCTCGAACTGCCGACTTGCCAGCCTTCCAGCTAACAAGGTGAGCTTCTTAACCACCGAGTCACCACAGCTTACTTACTTAGATACTCCTTCGATGTACAATCAGATCTAACATGGATCACTAATGGTGTATATTCATCTGTGTTGTACATATTGTATTGCCAATTACATTGGGCACACTCTTTATTTCAGCACAGTTGAACGTCTCTTTGAATTTGCAAATTTTAAGCAATTCAGAAATATAAATAAGTCCTGGTTGGGGGAATACTTGAAACCCTGGCCAAGTGGATGTGGATGACACTGATAGAGTGAGAGAAGTGATATACAAGTTGTATTATATCAAGACAGGGTATTGGGTCTACCCAGCTCAATTAATCCAGAGATTAAGATAAGGATTTGCCAGAAAAGGCCCCAGGAGGATGGAACAGGGACCTCATAAAGAGCATACCAGGAATAAAGCAAAGCCCATGACAATGTATGCACAAATTTCAGGGTCGGAAAGGTTATACATAGATGGCATCAGTTCACCAAGCTTGCAGTTGGGGGAGGAAGCCAAGTGACATCCTACATCAGGGGTGCCCAAACTTTTCAGACCGTGGGCCGGTCACGTGCTTCCTCCCACCAGAAGCAGAAGTATAACATGCCTTGCAATCTGTTTTGCAACAGGATGAGATAGATTTTAAGCTGCCATTTTCTTAAACCAGGGGTGCCCACACTATGGCCCATGGGCCGGATCCGCCCCCAATGCCAATTCAGCCGGCTTGCGCCGCCGCTCCCAGAAGCAAAACGCACGGGTGCGTTTTACTTCCGCTTCTAGGAGAGAGAAAGTAGCGTGGGCTGAATGAATTGAGACCAGGGGGCGGATCCGGCCCACAGGTTGTAGTTTGAACACCCCTGTCCTATGAAGTCAGAAGGCCAAATTCCACCTAGTTTTTAATTGCTACCAGGACGTCTGGCTGCAGGTCTCTTAACGCCTGGAGATCTCTTCCATGACTGAATTATCCCAAATCTAACAGAGAAAGTCTGACTATAAGGCAGAATCTTGTTAGAAAAAATGTCCAGGGAAGCGCTCTTGTCTCTGGCCACTAGGTGTCAGTCTAGGAGAGCGCATGATGCAGGCTTTCTGTGCACAGAGAAACCATTGTGGTTGGGCACCCTCCCTGTCTTTCACCACCAGCAAGCAAAGTGGCTATAAATATTTTAAAATGCCACGATATTAAACAATTAAAATGACTATTTGTGGGGGAAAATGCTTGAAAGATCTTTTTAACCTTTTAGCATCCCAAAAAAAAAAAAATTGAGCGATCCAATAAAGGTATCGCTTTTTCCCTGCAAATTTTAATTGTCTTCTTGGATGTACACCTTAATATAGTGAACGGGGTTTGAGTGTGTGTCAGTGAGTTAGGATCAACACCTCCACCTGGCATCTGGAAGATGGCAGAGGAGGCAACAACTGTGGTAACTCAAGCTAATTTTTGTTAGTAATGTGCAGAAGGCAGTAATAGTAAATTAATGCTCAACTTTCCTTACCCTGAAAATCCTATGACAAGAAAGTTGATAATGGAATAAGAGATAGTGTTGGGAGAGGAGACTTCCAGGTCTGAAACCACTCAATAATGGAATAAGAAATAGTGTTGGAAGATGAGACTCCCAGGTTGGGAACCATTCAATAATGGGATAAGAGATAGTGCTGTAAGATGAGACTCCCAGGTCTGAAACCATTCCATAATTGAATAAGAGATAGTGGTGGAAGATGAAACTCCCAAGTCTGAAACCACTCAATAATGGAATAAAAGATAGTGTTGGAAGAGGAGACTCCCAGGTCTGAAACCACTCAATAAAGGAATAAGAGATAGTGCTGGAAGATGAGACTCCCAGGTTGAAAACCACTCAATCAGGTACAGTAGGAGACCAAAGGATTCTATGGGAAAGGCAATCATGATGGGAAAGGCAGATGGCAGCAGGGAAAGAGGATTAAATAACAGATGGAGTGACTCCCCAAAGAAAGCCACAGGGTTGGGTTTGCAAGAGCTGAGCCAGGCTACTGAGGACAGGGCCATTTTGGAGATCTCTCAAGCACAGGGTCGCCATAAGGCGGAGGTGACCAGATGGAACGTAACAACCGTGTAGGAAGCAAAATGCACAGAGCTGTATTTGCAGAGTGGTGTTTCCTTTGGAAGCACTTTCAACAGGTGTTGCAAAACAAGAAACTCCCTTTCGCATTACCAACCTTTGCTTTTTGGACTTCAATTCCCAGAAGCCATACGCACAGTAAACCCATCCGTGTGGATTCACAGAGGACTTGGGCTTCTGGGGATTGGAAGTCCAAGGACACCTGGAGTGCCAAGGTTTGCCATCCCCAAGCTATATGGGGTACCCATCCTTCCCAGGTTGCTAAGCAACCTGGAGGAGGGGCCTCCGAGAGCATCCACAGCCTCCAGGAGCCAATCGAAAGGTCAGAAAGGTGGGTCGATGCCTGGCATGGATAAGGAAAGACTTAAGGAAAAGCTAGGGAAATCCTGGCGCACCTGCAGCTCTCTTATTTACCTGGCCGGGAATTAAAGCCACAGCCGGGACTTGAGACTGACACTTTAATGAGCCCGACGGAAATGCACGAACACACATGCAAATCCATCTGCTCCTATACTTGGTGTCAGAGGTGCAGCCAACAGACTAGAGGAGGAGAAAATAAGCACACCACCTCCTGCTTGATCCAACAGCACCGTATTCCTGGCAATTAATACCTGCCATACGCTACATAAAATAAGAGAGAGTTTGCAAGTGTCGTGGGGCTCCCTTGAGAAGACAGACAAACGCTTCCACGAGCATGAATAACTTGTTCCAGGCCAAGCAAGACCCACAGGTAGACTCCAGTCCTATCTTAGTTCCTGTAAATGCAATTATGGGTCAGAACCAGGGCGGTAAAAATCAAGGTCTCCCTTGCTCGAAAAGCCAATCGTATCCGACTCTAGGGTTTAGTGCTCATCTCTGTTTATAGCCAAAGAGCCAAGTGCTGTATGAATCTGCAGACATTTCCGTGGTCATGTGGCAGGTATGACTAGACACGGAATGTTATTACCTGTCCCTCCAGAGAGGTACCTATTGCAATTTTTCTTGCTTTCAAACTGCTAGGTTAGCAAGGAGCTGAGGCAGATGACAGAAGCTCGCTCCGTCGTGCAGCACTCAGGTCTCGAACTGCCAACCTTCCAGCCGTCAAGCTCAGCGTCTTAACCACTTGAGCCACCACAGTCCCTTAAGGTATTGCTATTCCTCCGCCAATGGCGTTGACTTACCGCCCACCTGTTTTCTAAAGAAAAAGCTGATGACGTTCCACCGTAAAGACACCAAGGGACCGAACACAAATGTTAAGCTATCAACCGAACCGCTGCAACCTAGACCAGACAGAGCTGGCTTGAAAGAAAGGTGGTCTTTACTTACAGGCTCAATCTTCAGGGCACTCCTGTAGCTCCCAAAGAAAGCCGCTTGAGCCTTGAGGAAGGCTCTCGCCACGCCGTCACCGGTGGCCATGGACACCTTCTTCAACCTGTTCTTCAGTGCGGATACCTGGAAAGACACGACAGGGCAACAGGTAGGTTTTAGCCTCAAGGTATGCAAACCGTTTGTTGGGGGAGGAAATGACTATTTGGATGCAGAAATGCTAATGCATAAGTTCTCAACCTTTTTAAGCCGGGGGCCAGAGAGCTTTGGGGGCTGGATGGCCATTTTGCCCTTCCTCCACCACATGGTACTTCCTGGTGTGGTGGGGGCAGTGGGGGGCCACATGAAATGGTGCCATGGGCTGCATCTGGCCCACGGGCCACAGGTTGAGAATCCCTGGGCTAATGCCTTTAAAAGTCTTCCAGGTGGTTGTAGAGAGAGAAAAATGGGTCTCTAATAAATGAACATTTGCTGTGCTTAAACCAGGGGTGCCCAAACTATGGTCCGTGGACTGGTTCTGGCCTCCGACACAAATTCATCTGGCTCGCGCCGCCCTTGTCGTTCCCAGAAGCAGAAGTAAAATGCACCAATACGGGCATGTTTTCCTTCCGCTTCCAGGAGCGATGAGGGTGGTTAAGCCGGATGAATTTGCGTCGCGTGGACCATAGTTTGGGCACCTCTGAATTAAAGTGTTTCATTAAAGGGTGTGGGCGATTAATCTGCCACACCCTGCAAGGAAACTCTCCATGCCTCTTGACACACCGGTAACAGCTCCATGCTCTTCTCCTTCCTGGCTTCTCAAAGGTTTCCTCGCCACCTGTGCATCCGATTATTCCTCACTTAACCTTCACTGCCCTTTCCCTTTCATCCTCGAGGTGTTTAATTGCCTCCGATTCACAAAGCTGCAATTCAGGTGAACACAGACCTAACGGTCTCATTACCATTTTACACAAAGAAGGGACTCCGCTTATGGTAACGGAGCAAATACCAACCTGCAAAACGCCTTCCCACGCCAGCAAATTCCTCAAAACTAACGAGCGGACGTGGTTCAAGGTTACCCAAGTTGTGAATCTTTTGGTCTTCTAGGAGCACCTCTGGGCCAACCAATATCATTCAATCATTATCATGTTTTTGTCCTCTAGTAAAAATAGATGGACTGATTTTCAAGTCATTTTTAAAACATCTTTTTAAAAGAAAGCCACATCATGCTGTTGAGTGAAAGCATCCTTTCCAATAAAATCAAGGAGAAATGGTAAAGCACGGTTCGTACACTGATGTGCCTAACATCCAATGACCTCATTAGGCCACTGAATTTTCATATTAGTGTCTTACAGCTTGTGATTATTTCGGACCAGTCTTTTGGCAACGTTTAATAGAAACACTAAAGTGAGAGGACTTAAATATACAAGAAGGGAAGGTTTCCTTCGAGCCTTTTCTGAAAAGGGAAGATCCTTTAAATGCAACCGTCACTCAAGCAAAGACACAAGAGTTTTGGTCATCAAAAGAGATAGCTAGAAATTTATCTATTATATCTCAACTTCAGTGAGATTCAATTAAGGGCACATGACTCCCTTCTTTCTCATTTCTTCAACACAAGTCGCTAAGGCCGTGTTTTCCCAACCTTTGGGTTTTTTGGGACTTCAATTCCCAGAAGCCTCAGTCAATTCCCCAAAGCACTGATCAGTCAATTGACTAACTGAGGCTTCTGAGAATTGAAGTCCAAGAACCAAAGATTGGGAAATGCTGCTCTGCAGTAAACCCATCCGTGTGGATATACAGAGCAGTGTTTCCCAACCTTTGGTTCTTGGACTTCAATTCCCAGAAGCCTAAGTCAATTTCCCAAAGCAATGAGCAACCAATGGACTGACTGAGGCTCTGAGGCAGTGATGGTGAACCTTGGCACTCCAACTGTTCTTGGACTTCAATTCCCAGAAGCCCGGATCATCAGGTGTGCTGACCTTATCATGATGAACGACATATAGTATAGAATATTCCAACTTGCTCTACAAGGAAAGACCCCTGGGAATTAAGAGGCCCTGGACGGAGATGAACTTTGTGGCTGAAGAACCTGAGAGACTGGTGTGAAAAGTCGTCGGAAGAACTGTTCCGAGGAGTTAAGAACAGGAAGACGTTGGCCATGATGATAGCCAATACCCGGAACGGGTAGAGGACTTGAAGAAGATGTTAACAACATGCTCAGGATTTCGGTTCGCTAACACCATTTCTAGTCTCAACTGGGCTATGCTCAACTGGGCGAAAGACTTATCAGAGAACAGATTTTCAGTAGCACAGAAGGTTTGGCTATCTGATACTTACAGTAGCACGGACAGGACAAATTGAAAGACTGAAGTGAAAAGACAATACTTAAAACCTTCCCCCTTTCAGATAAAATATACCATTAAACATGAAAAACTGGGGAGCGCGCATTTTTTGTTTCAAGCCAAACCGGTTAATTGAAATCGCTGCCAGCACTTCCTCTGTGATGCTCTAAACACCTTTCAAAACAGCTCATAATAAGAATAGCAACAAAAATAATAAAGACGTAGCCTCTAAGCGGACTGGTGGAAAATTGCATCAGAAGGTTTTAACCTGGCGAAATTTAGCTCTTTTTCTGTTATAAAAGGGAAATAATGAATGGACGGAAGTCTCTTAAAGTTTATGACATTCCAAAAGCTTTCAGTTCCCGGGTTTATTTGGCGACGTCGCTTCTGATGTTCTACTGCGCGTGCACAATGGTCCCTTTTCATGAAGGCCCATAAAATCAAATATTATACTCGATTATGACCAAATCATACCCCCTGTCTTCAAAGGCCTGGGATCCCAAATACAACCCCTTGTTTCATTCCGTGACTTTCCCATGGGCGCTGCAAAGGATCTTAGAGAGTTGGGGGAATATCTATATATACCAGTGATGGCGAACCTTGGGACTCCAGCTGTTCTAGGACTTCAATTCCCAGAAGCCCAAGTCTCTGTGAATCATCTGGATTCACAGAGATTTGGACTTCTGGGAACTAAAGTCCAAGAAGATATGCAGTAAACGCATCCGTGTGGATTCCCAGAGCCTTGGGCTTCTGGGAATTGAAGTCCAAGAATACCTGCAGTAAACCCATTCATGTGGATTCCCAGAGACTTGGGCTTCTGGGAATTGAAGTTCCAGAACAGCTGGAGTGCTAGTAAACCCATTCGTGTGGATTCACAGAGACCTGGGCTTCTGAGAATTGAAGTTCCAAAACAGCTGGAGTGTCAGTAAACACATTTGTGTGGATTCACACTTGGGCTTCTGGGAATTGAAGTTCCAAAACAGCTGGATCCCCAAGGTTTGCCACCAGGGATAAAAACCTCAGATGCTGCCATGAATTCTTGCTGCTCCTCTGTTGCATTCACCCAATGCGTGGTGAGCCATTTGGTGCACTTCAACAGCCAGAGAACTGAATTTAGACCAGAGACGCATGTGGTAGTTGGAGCTGCCTACCCAACGTTTCCAGATTAATTGTGGAGAGCTTCAAGTGGCCCTGATGTGTCTCTCAGGACTTCTTCTTCTTTTGCCATTATCTGAAACCGAACATTGGCGATCAGGCATGAAGAGTGTCCTGAGAATATAAGCTGTGGCCTTTCATCTGCCTTCCGCACTGCAATGTGACACCCATAGTACCACTGATCCAGTTCCTTTGAGTCCCTTTCTGATCCTGAGCTCTTTTGGCACACAAAGTCCTCATCATCATCCGCAGGCCAGGATGGATGAAGCTGCTGCTCTCCATCAAGATGGAGTCAAGTAGGATTTAATCCACTTGGGGACCATTACCCTTCCCTGTAGATTTCACAACCCAAGGCCACGAGTCCTCAGGGTGGTCAGGCTAGTTAACCACCACCTGACACTCAGCGTTGAGTTGCTGGCAGTAGGGTCTACTCTATTACCATAGCACAGGGATTCTCATCCTGTGGCCCGGATGCAGCCTACGACGCCATTTCATGCGGCCCTCCACCACACCAGGAAAAGCCATGTGGTGGAGGAAGGGCAAAATGGCCATCTGGCCCCTGAAGCTATGAGGGAGCGTGACCTGGGACCCGGCTTAAAAAGGTTTGAGAATTACCATAGCAGGATAACCTGGCCAGACCTCAATTCCCATTTATGTTACACTCTCTCCTGATTAACTAAAGTTGCTGAATTAAGCAAGTCCACTTGTATTCTATTCAATACTGCATAGTTTGATATGTTATTATCTATTTATGCCTTGAAATGATGGCTATTTGTGACTGCATCTATTGTTTGTTTAAACCGTCGTGCATAATTGCTATTTGATCTATTGTGAGCCGCTCCGAGCAGGATAGGACGTGAATGAATGAGTAAATGAAGAAGCACATGAATAAACAGATCGGTGAATGCTCAAATCCCTACTCAGCCATAGAGCATGCCAACATCCTGACTCATTTTACAGTCTTGCTGTTAGGGTAATAATTTTTAAAAACCATGAATTTTCAAGCATTAGCTGAATCAGAAACACAGAACCCGGTTGATGTCTCACTCTGGTGCCTTTATTCAGTGCTGATCCAATTCTGACTGAAATGTTTTTTTTAAAAAAAATCTGGGCTCCCACAGCCAATTTTAGAATTTAGCATTAGGTCACGGGTTATTTGAATCCTTCGGCACCTTTTCCTAAGTTAATGATGGCCAACCTTGGCACTCCAGCTGTTCTTGGATTTCAATTCCCAGAAGTCCAAGTTAGCACTCCTGCTGATCAGGGCTTCTGGGAACTAAAGTTCAAGAACACCTGGAGTGTCAAGGTTGGCCATCACTGGTCTAGTATAATCAAGGCAGATTCTTAACAATGCAGAGTTTCAGGACTACTCCAAGTTATCTTGAAGGATTCGAGAAGAGGCATTGGCTGTAAAGACAAGGTCGGCACAGCTAGCAAAGTACAACCATGATACTCACCACATCATTTGGGAGACTCTGGAGATCATCAAAAGGCGTTTCCAGTGTGTTTGTGTCAACGTTGAGGATGACAGCATCTTCTAAGGCCATACTTCTAACTTTCTGGAGATTATAAAATTAGAAGAGAAAAAAAAGTCAACTGATTGGTGATCGAAACATGTTGTCCTCCATGTCTTACTCAAATTTGGCCAACAGTTAAGCCCAAACAAGATGCCAGGATTTAATGACTGCTTCCATGTTTAACATTTTGTCTTGCCGTTTCCATCACCACCCTATATCAGCATCTTGATGTAAGGTTGAGCTAGCAATTTGGGGGAATGAAGGATTAGCCCACAACCATTTCTATTGCACATAGTAATGATAAGCAACCCATGAAATAATGGTCACATGACACTGGCTTAGAACATCTAGGCCATTGATGGTGAACCTTGCACTCTAGCTGTTCTTGGACTTCAATTCCCAGAAGCCATGTTCCCAGCAGGCATGTTGACTTGGGCGTCTGGGAATTGAAGTCCAAGAACACCTGGAGTGCCAAGGTTTGCCATCAGTGCTCTAGACCAGTGGTTCCCAATGTGGGGCACGCTCCACCAGTGGACTTCAACTCCCAGTAGCCTAAGTCAGTACATTGGCTGATTATGTGCTTTGGGGAATTGAAGTCCAAAACCCAAAGATTGGGAAACACTGCACTTCGATTTCCTGATTAATCTAAAATAATAATAATGAATATACAATAATTAATTTAGGCATCTTCTTTGATGTTCAAAAATTGGAATAGGCTAAAGATATTCATAAACTGAGCACACTTGTAACTCATGGCTTCCCAGGTGAAAATGTGCCTCAACTAAGAACAGGTACACAGAGATTAATCAAATCAAGTCTGGATGAACCCACCTCTGAAAACTCACAACCCTCTCTTCTGATAGTGAACCCAGGAGGGTGTGGTACGAATTACAGATGTTCGAAGAGAACAGCTGTGTAGCTGCTCCAGACTGCGCACCAACTCTGTTTTTACAACCACCACCCAAAATGGGATGTAAGTCCCACTCCAACACGCAGTATACAATGGGGGCTTGTACAACACTGCAGACAACAACACACCCATCCTGAAACTGATTGGTAACAGCTGACGTGGGGGGGAAGCAAGAGCAGATATCTCAATTTTTATTCTTCATGGGCCTAACGCAGCGTCAAAGAGGCCGTAATTAAAATCTGTCTTCAGATTTACAATCTGAAATAGCTACTCTGCAGACTGAGATGGTTAGGCTCCAAGTGCCCTTTGACCTCTGAACCCTTTGATCCACACCCAGCAGGTGGCCTCTGACCCCCTCCTGTGCATCTTCCCCTTCTTCCGCCAGTCAGCTAACCTTGATGTACAACCCCCCCCCCCAGCCCACCAACACCACCCCATCCTAAGACAGGTGATGCGCGAAATCCTTATCGCCGGTAGAGTGACAACCTTCCCTCGTGTTGATGGGCTCTGGGGCGAGAGCGGAAAAGGTGATGACTGGAGGGCCTACTTCCGTTCCCTGGACTGTCGAGACAACGTCAAGACACAGGAAACCTCATAAAAGGAAAGGTCTGCTCCAAATCAATGGCTTGCAATACACCCAACAGCATCACCTTGGTACATTTTAGCAGAATATGTAGGCACTCAACCCATTTTTCTACTGCTCATCAAAATGGACATGTTTCTCCAAAATTGGGAGCAGCGGAAATAGGTGTTTTTCGGCAATTGTTATTATTTTGGTGGTGAGAAGAAGAAGAAGAAGAGATGAAATTTGGGGAAACTGAAATACTGCACACGCATCAAACCCATTTTACCACTCTAACAACATCAAGTGCTCCGTTTGTACCTTACTTAGCACACTATTGCCACGCCTGGCATTTTGAATAATTAGGACCTTTGTCTTGAAAAGCTGCATTTAGCAAGGTCTTGGATGTGATGACCATATAGACCCCCTTCCAACCCTGTTATTCTATGATTCTGTTATTCATCCCAAAAGAAATAATTCAATTTTCTTTTCTAGGTTTCTCAAGGGTTTTCCCTTTTTCAACTGGTAGACTGAATAACTCTGGATATTCAATAACAGGTAGTATATAAATATTAAGAGATTTATTCCAAGATCTTCTGCAGACCATGGGTGAACTAGGGTCATCTTCTTCCACAGCCAACTTTAGCAAATCATAGAAATTGCCAATATAGCTCTCTAAAGTTGTTAAGCAGTTTTAGTGGTTTCTAGTGCTTTAATTGTGACTTTATAGTTTGACCCAAAGCTTGTGTTAGTGTTTTGATTGGTTGGATTTATTTCATCTCATGTTGGTAGGTCTTGTGAAAGGTGATATTTTAAAAATCCTTAAAATAAATAAGACACCGTTCTATATTTTACCATCCAGGTATTGTTTTATAAATGAAAATTGCCTGGGCCTTACAACTACACGCCGTGATTTTTCAGAATAATCAGCAGCTATAACACAGGCCTACAAGAAAGAATATTTTTTTTTGTTGGTGTCTAGGATTTTAGAACTGATTTTAGCTATATTTGGGTCGCTGAATCCAAATATGAAATCAGTTTTTCTCTAGCTGCTCTCCTTTTTTAGATCAGTGGGTTTTTTAACGTGTAGTTCTACGCGAAATGTGCATTTCTAACTCCGTTTTGTGCAGTTCTAAATCACATATACAAGGATTGGTTCCTGTATATTTGCCCTATTGTCATTCGATGGATGAGGCTGAGCGAAAAGCCTGGACTTCATTTGTTGCAGTTGGCGGATATTTTCTAGGCAAACACAAAGCTGAAAAATATGGTAAATGAGATGCTTAACAGTTTCGAATCCGTTGGGTGTAACATGCGTATTAAGGTGCACTATTTACACAGCCACTTAGACCGTTTTCCTGAAAATTTAGGAGACGCCAGTGAGGAACAAGGTGAAAGATTTCACCAGGATATTAAAACTATGGAGGACCGCTACCAAGGAAGATGGGATACACACATGATGGCAGATTACTGCTGGAGTTTAAAAAGGGACTGTTCCAAAATACATTCAAGAATGTCACGGGTGAGAAAAATGGCTGCTGAACAAACATTATATGGCCAAGGTATCGTGCCAGTTATACTAGATCACAGGTTCCAAATCTTTTCAAGCCGGGGGCCGGATGACCCAGTCAGCTTCGAGGGCCGGATGACCATTTTGCCATGCCTGCACGATGGGGTGGCCATTTTGTCCCAACAGCTTTTGTTTCTCGAATGCCCTTGGAGGATTGGGAGGCCACATGAAATGGCGCCACAGCCCGGATCCAGCCCGCGAGCCTTTGGTTGGGACTAAACATTCCTCCCAGACCAAGACCACGTTGCTTAAAGCTTCCTTTCCCAGCGAACAAAAAATGGCAAGACGATTATCTTATCTCATGGCTATTTATCAGTGCTAAACACTTAACTCTTCCCTAATATGAATTCAATTAGTGATGTAAAACGTGTTTCATTATTCATGCGCCAGAGTCCAACTTGGGCTCAGGCGATGGCTTATAAACTTTCCTCCTTCTTTGAAGTTTGGCTTTACGGATGGCTAAACAGAAGTCTTATATGGAATGACGGACTAGGTGATGACAGAAATCCTGGAAAATAAGGACTTGCGCAAAGATCCATAGCATCTCCTCAGGGGAATGAAAAGAGGGGGTTGTAAATAAGAAACAGGCCCCCAGACATAAAGAAACAGAGATTATATTATCTCACTGGAGAGGCTTCCAGTCAAAGCAAATTAGACGTAACAACTATGGATATGTTTGATATTTTAACCTTCAAACTATATGGTTGTCTATTTGCATTAAAAGACTAACCACTACTTCTGCCATAGCGCCACACAATTTTTAAAAAAAGACACCTAAACCAAAGGCTACTTATTTCGAACACAGATGGGAATGCAGACAGCAGGAAATAGCAAAAAAACATGATTTTTCTCCGTGTTTCTTTCAATAGGAAATGGAAGAAGATTGGAGCAAGGAACCCCGACGAGCAAGACCACGGCTTAACACACAAAGCAGACTCTAAGATCGTCAACAGAAGTGTGGATTAGAGAAACATGAGCTTTTAAAGGTTTCGGGTCTAGACGGGGAAAACTGAACCGAAGGCAACTTTTCTCTGACCACAGACGGCGATGAGGGCTACCAAGCTCAGAAAAACCTCTTCGTGTCATGTCAATCTATCAAGCCAGTGGTGCCAACTTTGACTGGCAACTGCTCTCGTGGGTTTCAATCAATTGTCTCAATTCCTGATTCTTTTAAACTGGAGATGTCAGGGCCTGAACTTGAGAACTGGTATCCATAAAGCATGGTCTCTGCTACATAGATATATCCCATCCACTAAAAAATGGTAGACTGGAGCGCCACTTTCTAGATCCACTACAGTGACATGATTGTCTAACACAGGAGTTGCCAACCTAAGACCCATTGGCTGGATTTGGCCCAAGGCACCAGTTCATTTGGCCCTCCAAGGGCATTCGAGAAACAAAATGGTGTGTGCACCTTTGAAGCTGTTGGGACAAAATGGCTGCCCCCTATCATGCAGGCAGGACAAAATAGCCTTCCAGCCCTTGATGTTGACTGAGAGAGCATGACCCGGCCCCCCAGCTTGAAATGGTTGAAAACCCCTAGTCTAGCATGTGGGCTATATTGGAAATGCAGACATCTAAGTAAGGTCTCTCTTGCTCGAAAGCCAGTTGTGTCCGACTCTAGGGTTCGGTGCTCATCTCAGTTTATAACCAAAAAAGCCAGAGCTGTCTGCGTCTGCAGAGGTTGCCGTGGACATGTGGCAGGCATGACTAGATGCTGGAGTGCATGGAACGGTGTTTACATTCCCACCAAACTGGTACCTATTTATCCCCTTGCAAGTTTCTTGCTTTCAAACTGCGAGGTTGCCTGGAGCTGGGGCCGACGATGAGCGCTCACCCCGTCATGAAGCACTCGGGTCTTGACCTGCCAAACTTCCAGTCAAATTCAGTGTCTTAACCACTAAGCCACCCTACCCTTGGCTAAAACATGTGGAAAGAGAAATGTGGACTTTACATGAATTTGTAATGGCTCACAAACTCAGCTTAGGAGAGATGGTTTCCATCACTGGGGGGGGGTAAAAACCACGTTGACTTGACTCAACATCACAGAAAACCCAATCATGAAATCCCTCTCCGATACCAATCTTCCAAGCCAAGTCTGTGAGGTCCTGTGAACCCATCTCAGCGCACAGGAAACCACCAGTGAGAACTTACCTCCATCAAGCTTAAATGTATTCCTATCAGGTAGGGCATCGGAGCACTGCAACAAAGCAGAAAGAGATGGTTTAACACAAGAGAGAGAAGGAAATCAGAAAGCTGTGTAGCAACACAGATGCACAAGTCACACAGGAGGTGGACAATGGATGCAGTGGTGGACAAATTAAGCGTGGTTGCCGTCGTTTCTGGCGTCGCCCAAAGGGGGCTCGCGAAATGGCCATGGAATAAAATGGACCTACGTCTTAAGGGAGCAAATGAAAGGAATTTAGCGAAGAATCAACAGCCGTCCAAGCCAGAAAACATCTGGGCTGGACGTCCTCTTGGAACTGAAAGGTTTCTTGCTTTGAAATACACAAATTGTAATTTCAGCCATAAAAGGGTATGAAGATAAGAGAGCCAGGTGACATCAAATTCAGCGACTTCATTTCAGCAAAGTCTCAGGACTCGGGTCTAGAAACGTGACCAATCATTCCCCATCTAGGCTCGGCTCGAACACAGGGATTCTCAACCTGCAGCCAGTGGGCCAGATGTGGCCCATGGTGCCATTTCATGTGGCTGCCACCGCCTCCACCACACCAGGAAGTGCCATGTAGTGGAGGAAGGGCAAAATGGCCGTCTGGCTCCCAAAGCTGTCTGACGGAGCGCAGCATGTCCCCTGGTTTTAAAAGGTCGAGAACTCCTGCTCTAACACCTTAAAGATTAAACAAAACAAAGAAAATGGTAGGTAAAGGTAGCCCTTGTTCACAAGTCAGTCGCATTTATCTACTTGCAATTTCTTGCTTTCAAATTGCTAGGTTGACAGGAGCCAGGAGAGAGACGGGAGCTCACTCCGTCATTCAGCACTCGGGTCTAGAACAGCTGACCTGCCGACCTTCCAGTCGTCAAGTTCAGCGTCATAACCACGAAACCACCGCAGTCCCTAATCTGTAGAGTAGCTACCTATCAAATCCTCTGTAATGCCCTAAAGTTCATGTTGAGTCTCTAAGATTGCAAGTTGGGGGACGCAAACGAGCAGGGGGGGCCCCCCGCCCCCCAACTGTCCGTGGCTATGCAGAAATCTCTTTCATTCCCCAGGATATTTTTGTTTGCCTTTTCCCTAATGTTTTAATGATCCGGACTAGACAGCACATCTAAACATGCTGCGTTGCAAGCCAGACCATTGGGAAACTCCAAAAAGCTGCAAGCCATTTGTTTAGCTGAACAAAATCTCCGGGCTTCCTTGGGCAAAGCCGACGTTTGAGCCGAATGTGTTCCTAATTAAGTAGATTCGGGCGACGGGACAGCGTCGACGTCAAGAATACAGAGTCTGAAAACTCGGCAGGAAGTCTTTCGGGCCACAAACGTCTCATCTCATGAACCCTTGGCAAGCATAATGAAAAAAAGAGCAGGAAGTCTTCACACTCCCATAAAACTGGTCTCTCTCTCTCTCTTTTTTTGCGCTGTGGCGTCCAGAGAATCCGCCTTGTCACTAGGAGGCGGGAGGGAAGTCAGCTCTGAAAAACTTAATTAACCGCCTTTCTGTCGATCTCCCTCAATTAATCAAGGACCACAAAATATTTAACAGCATCACAAGCGCTTAAGACAGGGGTTCCCGAACCTAAGGCCTGTGAGCCGGATCCGGCCCACAGCACCATTTCATGTGGAGGTCCCATCCCTCCAAGGGCATTTGAGAACCAAAATGGCCAAACCTTTGAAGCTGTTGGGACTAAATGGCCACCCCCCATCGTGCAGGCAGGCCAAAATGGCCATCCGGCCCTGACTGAGAGAACGTGACCCGGCCCCCGGTTTGAAAAGTTTGGGAACCCCTAGCCTAAGATACACCCAACATGCCAAAAACATTCAGAGAGGACGTCTCCACTTTTTGATATATTTGATATGGCTTCTAAATGTGGGATCAGCCACATGCTAGCACATTCATGCTCCTGTGATGGCAGGACCAAGCAATGGTTTTGGGACAACAGAAAAGCCACACACTGGATTTTAATATCATTTTGCACAGCACAGTAATCAGTGGAGAGCATTTGCCCTCCCAGTGGCGATCGAGCATGTCATGAGAAGTGTTGTATGTGGGAACAGCTATGCTTTTTGCCAGGGGTTTATGGGTCTCTTGGAATCAACACACATCGTTCAGAACATCCCACAGAACATCTCCGTTTACAGGCCAGGAGCCAGTGCTGAATCATCTGCAGATGTTTCCGTGGTCCTGTGGCAAGCATGACTAGACGCCGGAGCGCACAGAACGCTGTTACCTTACCTGCCAAAGCGGTTATCTGTTTAATTACTTGCAATTTCTTGATTTCAAACTTCTAGGTTGGCAAGAGCTGGGACAGAGGACGGAAGCTCACTCTGTCGCGCAGCACTTGGGTCTCAAGCTGCTGACCTGCCAACCTTCCAGACGTCAAGTCCAGCGTCTTAACCACTAAGCCACTGTGCTTAGCTCTCTTTTAATGTGCTTTTGTTGGGACGCCAACCTGAGCCTAATTTTCTGGCCCAGCATCACAGGGGTGCGCGTGATGAAGATATCTCAAAGGGGAGACATGCTCACACACACACACTCTCACACCACACTGTTCTGACGACTGCAATCATCAGTCGCAATTGTCCTCCCATGTGTTAATTATGGATGCCAAAGCCATTATGCAGGGAAAGGGCGCACGCTGGTCTTGCAAATGACTGGGAACCATCTCTTCCTGCACCTCGAGTGAAACAGAGGGTTCATTTCTCTAGGAGATAATAGTTTTCAGAGCCCACTCCGTGTCTCTTCCACACAGGGATGTACTTAACATTTAAATCATCCACAGAGGAGCCGACCACTTTGAAATTTACATGTTCCAGGCTCCTGGCCCTTCACTTAGAAAGCTAGTTATCCCTGCTGATGTCTTACCTGAGCCCCCAAACACCTTCTTTCTTTCTCTTTTAGAAGCAGAAAACCAGATAATGAAGTTACGTGCCAGAGGCCAATTTAGTGGCATTTGTGGATAATGACGGAAGCCACAAAAGCTTATCTAAGGTAATGAAGATAAAACCTGGTTATCTATATCTATATATTATACACCCATGATGGCCAACCTTGGCACTCCAGGTGTTCTTAGACTTCAATTCCCAGAAGCCCAAGTCAACTCACCTGCTGATCAGTGCTTCTGGGAGTCGAAGTTCAAGAACAGCTGGAGTGCCAAGGATGGCCATCACTGGAGCCTTAGGGCATGAATTCAGTGCAGGATTCGGTGGTGTTGTGATGTTGTTTCATCCCATTAAGTTGCTTCTGACTTTAGAGAGATAACCGTGGATTTGTGACATACAACAGGTTATTTTGCTAACTGTCTTGTCCAGACTGTCACCTTTTCCTCTTCGTTCCTCTTCGTTCTCCATGCCTGCCTGTCACGTCTGTCCATGCTGGTTGAAGATACTGTTGTATGGGCGAGCTCAACTTCTGTGAAACATCCTTACCCATGAATATCATTTTAAACATCTTCATAGCTATCTTTCAGAGTTGGTTGCCTTCTGATGTCTGAACTGCATTGGATTAGATCGGGGAGTCCAACCATGGCGCCCCAGGTGTTCTTGGACTTCCAATTCCCAGAAGCTCTGATCAGCAGGTGTGCTGACTTAGGCTTCTGGGAATTGAAGTCCAAAAACACCTGGAGTGCCAAGGTTCACCATCAATGCTCTAGAGAGTCTTTAACATGCCAGTAAGCTGCCCTGAGTAATACTTGCATCAAAAGGGCAGAGTATAAATATGAAGGAAGGAAGGAACCATCCATCCATGTGCCTGGCTAAGACCCCAAACTGGTTGCAATCAAAGTGACCTTTCGTATATTATTCTGGGACTATAAAAGTGCCCAAAACAGCATTGTTCATCACCATTTCTATCCACTTCTTCCAACTAATCCGACAAGGAAATATGGCTTCTCTTCCTCCTTCTTCTCCTGCTGCCTCGCCCAACCGTGCTTACAAACTCCAAGTGGCCCATGCAGAGCTTCGGCTGGATGCCAACCTCTCGGTCGATCAGGTGCTCTTTGGAACCGGTGCGCTCTTTTCTCCCTGCGAAACCCCCTGAGCTCCCGGCCCCTGTGGCCTCGGTGCCTTGGCGCAAAATTAACAAGAAGCGAACACAAAGGCCGACTCGGATCGAGAGAAATGGGAGCAGCGTGAGCCTCCTTCGCAAATTGTAGGGATCTTGCCAAGGAAAGTGGGACACACTTCAAAAGCTATTCTTAAAACGTGTGGCAGGTGTTTATTGGTAAATTTTAGCTGCTGCCAAATGCTGGAGCTTTTACATATTGAATAATGCAGGCAAGAGGCGGGGAATGAGAAAACCCATTATTTATTCTGCACTGAGCAAATGTATGTAACTAACCAATATTTTTGTCAACGAGATACTGTAATCAACGGGGAAATCGCCAGGTACCCTCATAGTCCTATATTTTGCTCTAAGTCATTGTTCCCTCAAAGACCTGAAGTGGCTAGCGGCAATTTCTCACAAAGCCAGTTCAATATTAAATAGGATCATTAGGTTTTTCCACTTCCCAATATATTTCCTCATCCTCAACTGAAAATCCTCTCTGGACGCTAAGTCTGCACGCAAAGCTTTCCCATTGCCTACCCAACAAAATGAAATTTCAACCGCTGTGGAACCATGCTTTTTGAGAAATGGAGATTTTAAAATTGACGAGTGCCACGCTTGACCCCAAACTCAACTCAAGATGGTTAACATTTGCGACAGCAATACACCCTGGCCGAACTCATCTCTGTGTTCGTAGGGCATAAAAACCACTATCTAGGTGCCATTTTTGAACTGAAATACTTTCAGGAGTCCAGCATGAAAGAAACTAGGCAAGCAGTCTTTCATTCAACTGCATTTCTGGTCTAGCCATTGGTATTTTGTCTCTCACACATGTCCAGATATTTGACGGAGATCTGAACCGTCTGCATGGCAGTGGGAGTGAGGAATCCAAAACTGTGAGGACAGCGATGGTCAATCTTGGCACTCTGGGTGTTCTTAGACTTCACTTCCCAGAAGCCCAAGTCCAAGAAGCCCAAACTTGGGCTTCTGGGAAATGAAGTCCAAGAACAGCTGGAATGCCAGTAAACCAATTTGTGTGGATTCACAGAGACTTGGGCTTCTGGGAATTGAAGTCCAAGAACAGATGGAGTGCCAGTAAACCCATTCGTGTGGATTCATAGAGGCCTGGGCTTCTGGGAATTGAAGTCCAAGAACACCCGGAGTGCCAAGGTTCGCCATCATGGTGCTTGGACCATGTAGCATTAAAAAGAGAGAGAGATGTAGCAACCTACTACATGGGATTCTGACCAGCAGAATGATGAGACGAGATTTGGGGGGGGGGGGCTAGCTGGGTACTTCAAAGTCTTCTCTCCCCTCCTCTCCATCTTCTCTCTCTCTCTCTCTTTCTCACAAGGATGCAACAAAAAGACTTACCAGCAGTAGTCCAGGAGGTGTCGGGGAAGAACAGGGATGTAAACGTGTTGCCAAAACATCGGATAAAGCATCGCTGCAGAACCGTGGACGCAGGCGGTTAGCTGAAAAGACACAACAAGGAAGATATGAGTCCTCGCCTGCTTCCCTAAGGACCTTCCACTGTCTCCCAGATGAAGAAAGTGGACCCCGTCGGTTGCCTTTCAGCTCCCTAAAAGTAAGTACAAAATGCAAAAGTAATACAGTAAAACCTCGGGTTACAGTGGAGGTCTGTTCCAACAGCCTCTGTCATAAAGCGAAAAAATCGTAATCCGAAGCATCCATAGGGCTGCATTGAAAATTTTAAAAATGGTTGCGAATGGATCGTTGTAACCTGAAAAAAATACATTAAATGTTTGTAACATGGGAAAGCATTTAAATAGGATTTGCCACCGTAAACCGCAGCAAACATTACCCGAAGCGGTCGTATCTCGAGGTTTTCCTGTACATAAAAAATTACTTGTTACACCTGGGAGGGAACAATGGTCTCAGTGGTCATTGTTATTGGCAAAAGAAGTACCATTATATCTTTGTTGTTAAAAAATAACGTAGTTCAAGTAAAGTTTCCATTGGCAATATGTTATGAGATCACCAGAAAGGGTCAAGATGTCAAAGATTAAATTCAATTCGTTAGAAGGCTACAGACTTTAGGTAAAGGCAATTTCTTGTGACTTGACTTAATTTACTAGCAAGAAAACTAAAATCCCATTAGACCGTACCGGTGTATTGTACTATAACCTTGTTAAACAATATCAATATAGGTAAAGGGCGCCCTTGTTTGAAAGCCAGTCATATCCGACTCTAGGGTTCGGTACTCATCTCCATTTGCAGACAAAGAGGCAGCGCTGTCTGCGTCTGCAGAGGTTTCCATGGACATGTGGCAGGCATGACTAGATGCTGGAGTGCACAGAATGCTGTTTACCTTCCTCATCAAAGTGGTCCCTGTTTATCTATTTGCATTGTCTTGCTTTCGAACTGCTAGGCTGGCAGAAGCTGGGACAGACAGGAGCTCACTCCGTCGTGCAACACTCGGATCTCGAACGTCCGACCTGCCAACCTTCCAGTTGTCAAGTTCAGCATCTTAACCACTGCAGACTGTAGAACCACATATCGGTTATGCTACCACCACCACTACCCCGTACAGCAGGACAGGGTATAATGTAAAATCAATGACAATAAGACACTCCCTTAAGTGGTAACACTGATAGATGGATTCTATAGACTGCATGCAGGGGTAGGAAGATCAAGAGCTCACCTGAGAAAGTTGGGTTTCCCTGTAGATGACAGCCTGTGTGAATGCGGAGAAGTACAAACTATCTCCCATAGGATACAACGCACACGATGCCTCTCAATGTGCAATGAGGAGGACCTTAGGTTGGCAAGAGGAAATGTTGTTGACATGGCCCAACATTGGGCGGATGTCATCTAGCCCCTTTTAATTCTATTTTATTTTTAGATGGGTTAATTTTACAATTCTTATCATGTCTGGCCAGACATCCTGCTATGGTAATGGAGTAGATCATACAGCCAGCAACTGAATGCTGAGTGTTGGGTGGTGGTAGATAAACTGACTCTATAAAGGGACCAATGGCTATGGGCAGATGAGCCCCTTTAGGTGGGATGATGCTCCCCCTCAGTGGACGAAATGCCACTGGAAACCATCATATTGGGCTCAATGGCAAAATAAGTGGTGGAGGAATGCTGATTCCCAACGGCCATGGAGGCAGAAGAGGCCATGCCAGATGGACCTGCTATGAAGGCGCACCTTGTCCATATCCTCAAGCCTGTGGCAGTCGATTGCAATCCCGGTGTCAAATCCTGCATGTATCATTTCATGTGTGCCGCAGAAAATGGCTCCAGGATCACAGTGCGTGGGTCACTTCATGGCAAGCTGGGATCCACCTTAAACAAATTCATGCCAATGACATTTTTTCCTTCTTCAGGAAAAAATGGATTCTCGGATACAAGTGCAGTTGACGATGCGTTAATTTTAGCTTTGTATGTTATTATATGCTGGTGGTGCATCTGACACGAATAAAGGAAGGAGGGTTCCCAAAAAAACTCATTTAGGACAGGGTGTAAGCTTAAAAAATACCAAGCAGTCCCCATAAAAATGGTCACACCCCCATTTCCAACAACTGGACATTACTACCGACTGCTTGTTAACCCAAGTTGGTCAATACTTTAACGACAGAAATGCTTGCCTGTAGATTGCTTTGTGCTTCTGGATCAAGACCAACCACAACGTACCATAAAGAGGCAAGCCAGAGATTTCAAGATGCTCCAGAAAGCTTGCCGAACATTTCACAACCTTGCCCATTAAAACAAAGGAAAGCATAAAAATAGACTCCACCATTTGCTACTTGAAAAACAGATGGGGTTTCCCACCACCACCACCTTTTCTTTGACTCTTCCCAGCAATCACACCCAGGGAAAGGCTTTCGAGCCATGCCAAGTGTAAATCCCTCAGTGGCCTTTTGTGAGCGAGATACAAAACTCTTAACATGAAAGCCAGAATCGTATACTGCGTTGCGGCCAGAGAAAGATTATATTAGTTAATAGTGGGTAAAACACAATGCAAAGCAGACTTCGACAACAGCTGTGCATCGCCTTCTTTCAACGCAACTTTTCACAACTGCATGGCTGGGTCAATGTTCAACAAAGCGGCCCTATAGGTTTCTTTCAGCTACACAAACCAACCAACTTGGGAAAATGACCACAAATAAGTAGATGTACCTTGTGGCCCCTTTTAGAACTAGCAGATTTATCTGAGCATGAACAGAGGTACACTTTCAGACATCAAGTGGGTAAATTGTCTGCTCCTTGGTCTAATCCATGTGTCCTATACAAAATCAAGTGTGCTGAATCCAAATCTGAAGTCAGATTCTGCCTAGGACGTCAGGATCTCCAGTTAGCAAATCTCACCCTCTTGATTTGATTCTTGCATTGATCATGCAGGGTATATTTGCCACAAATGTAGCAAAAATTGTCCGGTTAATTAACATAGCTGTGTCTTCTCATCTTTAGCTCAAAACAGACTCACTATGGCCTAGCTGTACTATCCAATAAAATGGTTTCACACTAGAGTTTAGTCCATCTCCCCTTATATACCTATTTCTGACATCAGTTCACTGACTTGCCCAGACATGCCCAGCCGCTGCTGGAGCATGCATGCCACCAAGGGATGTGATTCAGCTGAGGCTGCAGCAGGCCGAGTGGTAGCTGCAACTGTTATAATGTTCCCATGTAAAAATACATTACCCAGCTACCGACCAGCTGTAACATGTGTATAACTTAAAATTTGTACATGATAGGCAAATTCTGAGTTCAGATTTGGAATCAGCACGCTCGATATCATGTGAATCACATGAGTTATTCCCAGTAGCAAAATCGTTGTTGTGCAGTGGTTGAATAAAGTTCATTAAAAACGTTTCCAACATGGAACAAAAATTCAAGAGTTTTGCTGCACCTTAAAGTTGAAAGCTTATCCCTCATAACTCTTAATAGTTTTTATAGCAATTTTATTGTCATGGTATAGTAAAGCCTGTTACGTTTCTAACGGTGCCACAAAACTCATATTTTATTCTTTTGTGTTATGTATTCTTGGGGAAATCCTTTATCTCCCTCCTCCGCTCCATTCCTTGCGTCCTCCTACGCTCAAAGAAGAATTCAACTTTAGCAAACTTTCATTCTCCACCCTGTAAAATACAGATCCAACTTTTTTTTTTTTTTGCCATTCATGGTTTCCAAATAACATCTATCAAGGCTTAATTTACACACTGAAAGGGGGCCTGTTAAAAATATTTCACAATGGGTGTGGCTTTCACCTTAATCACAAACGACGGGGGTAATGCAAATCTCCCGCTAGGAAAAATAGGGTCGGGGGCACTGAACGATGGAATCGCGAAGGGGCCCTGTGCTGAATATGTTCCTTAATTCAACACTTTTCTTCCACACTCCTTTGTGACATTTCCTCACATGGCGGATAATTAATCCATTTGAATATGAAAAAGCTTATTGTCGATGTATGCGCCTCAACCTCGTTCAGCTGCTTGGTAAACTCCACAGAGGGGTTAGATGGGATTGTAAACTGCTAACTGAAGAGGTGTAGAAAAGGCATAATTTCGTGGCATGAAAAGAACCGAGATCCGTCCAAAGATTAAATGGAAACACTTTGGGGAAATTTATTGGAAAACTGCTAAACTTATTTTTGGCGAATTTCCCTCCATCTAAGGGTGGCTGATATTTTGTGATCTCCTTCTGAAATTTACTTTGTGATTTAATCGTGGCGATTGACTAGTTCAGGAAAGGACCCCCGAAAGAGAGGAAACTTTGAAGCCGAAAGCTGTGGCAGAAGTTACATCTCTCAACCAAAAGAGATTCAGATGACAATTTACTTAAATCTCTATCTATCTATCTATCTATCTATCTATCTGTCTGTCTGTCTGTCTGTCTGTCTGTCTGTCTGTCTGTCTGTCTGTCTGTCTGTCTATCTACTGTGTCTATCTATCTACTGTGTCTATCTGTCTATCTCTCTATCTATCTATCTACTGCGTCTATGTCTATCTGTCTATCTGTCTATCTGTCTATCTATCTATCTGTCTATCTATCTACTGTATCTATCTATCTATCTATCTACTGTATCTATCTATCTACTGTATCTATCTATCTATCTATCTATCTATCTATCTATCTATCTATCTATCTATCTATCTATCTATCTATCTGTCTGTCTGTCTATCTATCTACTGTGTCTATCTATCTACTGTGTCTATCTGTCTATCTGTCTATCTGTCTATCTATCTATCTATCTATCTATCTATCTACTGCGTCTATCTGTCTATCTGTCTATCTGTCTATCTATCTGTCTATCTATCTATCTACTGTATCTATCTATCTATCTACTGTATCTATCTATCTATCTATCTGTCTATCTATCTACTGTATCTATCTGTCTATCTATCTATCTGTCTACTCTATCTATCTATCTATCTATCTATCTATCTATCTATCTATCTATCTATCTATCTATCTATCTATCTATCTATCTACTGTGTCTATCTATCTATCTACTGTGTCTATCTATCTATCTATCTATCTATCTATCTATCTATCTATCTATCTATCTATCTATCTATCTATCTATCTATCTATCTATCTATCTATCTATCTATCTATCTACAGTATCTATCTATCTATCTACAGTATCTATCTATCTATCTACTGTATCTACCTATCTATCTATCTATCTATCTATCTACCTACCTACCTACCTACCTACTTGTTTGTTTGTCTGTCTGTCTGTCTGTCTGTCTGTCTGTCTGTCTGTCTGTCTATCTATCTATCTATCTATCTATCTATCTACTGTGTCTGTCTGTCTATCTATCTATCTACAGTATCTATCTACAGTATCTATCTATCTACTGTGTCTATCTGTCTGTCTGTCTATCTATCTATCTATCTACTGTGTCTGTCTGTCTGTCTATCTATCTACAGTATCTATCTACAGTATCTATCTATCTACTGTGTCTATCTGTCTATCTATCTATCTATCTACAGTATCTATCTACAGTATCTATCTATCTACTCTGTCTGTCTGCCTGTCTGTCTATCTATCTATCTATCTATCTATCTATCTATCTATATTTGCTTTTACACTGGCTTACTGACTGCTAAAACCTTAACAAAACACAGATCTAAACTTTGAACTAAACCAATCTGGGGTATTGTGTTGTTGTCGACATACACGGTCGTATAAATATATCTTTAAAAGCAATGATGCAGGGCCATTTGTGGAGCAGGCAGTCCTTTGAGTGTATTTCAGCTTTCATCTCTCAGGTACTTGATGGACCCTAAGTAGCATTAAGCTTCCATCCTTATCAGACAAAATTGCAAAAAAACCACACCGTTCTTATCCTCCACCGTCAGAGTTCATCAAGAGGAGGTCGCAAGGAGACCCATAGGGAAGCATCATTTACCATTTTTTGAAAATAATATATAATATTTATCTGTCTATATCGGGGATTCTCAACCTGCGGCCTGTGGGCCAGATGCATCCCGCGGCACCATTTCATGTGGCCCACCACCACCTCCACCACACCAGGAAGAGCCATGTGGTGGAGGAAGGGCAAAATGGCCATCCGACCCCCGAAGCTGTCTGAGGGAACGTGTTCCGGCCCCCGGTTTACAAAGGTTGAGAACTCCTGGTCTATATGGTACACAAAACAAAATTCTTGCTAATGCCACGTAAATGTTATTATATAGCTCCTCCATCAAGAAGAACATATTTGTACTTCAAAGGCCAAGAAGACTCAGCGAAGCCACCCATATGCTGGGAAAGAGTTTTATTAAGCTCCATATATTCCGCTGAGGCAACCATTGAATCTGGGAACATCAGCTGAAAAGCAAATGTCAAGCTCTCAACAGCCAGGAAAAGTAGAGAAGGCAAGAATTTTGCTCCATACTCCCATCCTAAGACACAGATTTCCACCCATTTTTCCTTTTCACCTAATTTTCATCACCATGTTCCTTCAAGAAGGGGACAGGCCAGCATTTACAGCAGGGTTTCCCAACCAATGTCCCGTGGGCCAGATCCAGCCCATAGCACCATTTTATGTGGGCCCCCACCCCTCCAAGGGTATTCGAAAAACAAAATTGCCATCCCTTTGAAGCTATTGAGACAAAATGGCCATCGTGCAGGCAGGGCAAAATGGCCACCCGACCCTCAAAGCTGACTGAGAGAGCGTGACCCGGCCCCCGGCTTGAAGAGGTTGAGAGACCCTGGTTTACAGATAGAAGACACTGCTTGTATGGGGTAGACTGAAGGTTCAATCCCTGGCGTTTCCAATGAAAGGGTGATAAAAATCCCGCCTGAAATTCTGAAAGCGCCACTGCTGCTAGTCAGAATTGACCACAGTGTTCTAGTCTGTGTTTCTTAACCTTGGACCCCCAGATGTTCTTGGACTTCAATTCCCAGAAGCCCTGATCAGTAGGAGTGATGACTTGGGCTTCTGGGAATTGAAGTCCAAGAACATCTGGGGGGCCAAGGTTGAGAAACCTTGTGGATCAATGCTCTGACTGGTTGAAGGCAAATACATCAGCACTTACCCTATTTCAGTGATGGCCAACCTTGGCACTCCAGCTGTTCTTGGACTTCCAATTCCCAGAAGCCCAAGTCATCACTCCTACTGATCAGGGCTTCTGGGAATTGAAGTCCAAGAACATCTGGGGGTCCAAGGTTAAGAAACATAGACTAGAACACTGTGGTCAATTCTGGGAATTGAAGTCCAAGAACATCTGGAGTGCCAAGTTTGGCCATCACCGCCCTACTTCATCCTAACTACCACATCCAGCGAGCTTACTTATCTTGCTTTTCACTATCCTACACCTCTAAGGTTTGTGGTCACCAAAACATGGGAGTGACCACAGGACAATAAGCTTAAACATTTCCTTAACGATAAGGCAGGATTTACAAGACGTGAAACGCTTAATTTTGGATTCAAGGGAGGATTTAGAACCAGGGAGTCACTATTCTGCATAAAGATACTTGGAGTGACCGCAAGTACAGACAACTGCATCTGAACGCTCAGCATAAACTAAATGGGGGAAGACATGCAGAGAAGAAGAGAATCTCTTGGCTCAAGAATCCAAGAGCCACCCAAAGTATGTTTCACACAACAGGTTATCTTCTACACAATGTTGACTCTTCAGCTTACTTGATTCTATAGAGGTTGGGTCAACAGAGTCTGGTTTCTAAGGCAGTGATGGCGAACCTTGGCACTCCAGCTGTTCTTGGACTTCCAATTCCCAGGAGCCCAAGTAAACCCAATTCGTGTGGATTCACAGGGTGCTTGGGCTTCTGGGAATTGAAGTCAGAGAACAGCTGGAGTGCCGAGGTTCACCATCACGGCTCTAAGGGATCCTCTAAAAATCCCCAAGAGGGACTTTATACACAAAGACCAAACAGAGAGCCTCAAGCCTGACTCTGTCAACTTACAGTGCTCAGCTTACTGCAGAAAATCAGGATGCGGCGTTCGTACAGCATGCTGGCATAGAGGTGGAGCATGTTGTTCACGTCGACCGCTACGAAATACTCGGTCAGATTTCTCTGGAAAGAAAGAAAGAACAAGACAAAGGTAAAGGTAAAGGTTACCCTTGATCAGACACCAGTCGTATCTGGTTCAGTGTTCATCTCTGTTTAGAGCCAAAGAGCCAGCTCTGTCTGCGTCTGCAGGTGTTGCCTTGGATATGTGTCAGGCATGACGAGCGCATGGAGCACTGTTTACCTTTCCTGCTGAAGTGATACCTATTTATCTACTTGCAAATTCTTCCTTTTCAAGTGCTAGGTTGGCAGAACCTGGGACAGAGACAGGAGCTCATTCCATCGCACCGTACTCGGGTCTCAAACTGCCAGCCTGCCAACCTTCCAGTCATCAACTTCAGCATCTTAACAACTAAAGAGAATACAGTACAAGCCTTCAGAAAACCCTCTCCCAAACAATCCTGAACCAGGCTTTATAAAATGGAGATCAGGGATGGCGGTTGAGTGGATGGCCAACTGAGCACAGAAGATTCACATGTGCGTGAGTTCATCTTCCCATACGCTGCTGTGGAAAGATAAAGAGCCGCCACTTCTACGCATGTTAATAAAAGCGCGTTTCAGGTTTATTGGGATTTTTCGAGTGGGACTTTAAACCTTGCAGAATCGGAGCAAACAAAGGGAACACGGGAACGTTCGCACACATGCACCACGCCAATGGATGAGAGACGGCAGAGAGGATTTGGAATTACGGAGAGCCCATTAGCGCTTTTGACAGATCCAAAGATAACTCTGGGAGGAAAAAAGACACAACGACCCTCCAGTACTTGGCCTGAGAAGTTTGCCAAGATGCTTCATACTGTGCAGAAATATGTTCCACAGCTTGCTGCCCAAATTCAAAGGGAAACCTACAGACAGAAAATTAAGCATGGCCTTTTGTAAAGATCTGTTGTGTTCCAAACGCGCGCACACAAAAACAACCCACCCCGAACACAACAATAAACTCACGTTGGTTAATAAAGGCTGCGTCAGTGTACTGACGTGATTTTGGGTCTTACTAGACTGCTTGAAGTGGGGGAAAGGTGCTAAAAACATCCAGGTAGGAAAGCAGGAAAAGAGTGAGAACAGATTGTATGTTTATATAAAAAATTCTCCACTGGCAAGGATTTTCCTCTTCCTTTTCTTCCCTAGAGGTTCTTGTCCCATCTGTGCTGATTAGTAAGATGTTTGTGTCTAAACAGAAGCCTTTTGGTAAGCTGTGCCTCTTTCATGGCACGGATCGTGGTAATAAAAGACACACAGAAAAAGAAAAGCGGTGTGGAGTGATGGCACCGCAGGCCTGCCAGGGGCAAGACAAGACGGGTGACAGGAAATCTGGACAAGCACGGCTTGCAATCCGCACACAGATTGTCCTCCTAAAACAGAGGAAGTAAGATGTGCCCGTATGGGTGTGTTTTACTTCTGCTCCCAGGAGCAACGAGGGCTTCACAGGCCAGATTGATTGGCATTGGGGGCCGCATCTGGCCCCCGGGCCAAAGTGACCAGCTCACTGAACCATGTGACCAGCTCATGGCTTGAAAAATTTAGGCACCCCTGTCCTAAAACGTGCCCCATTGAAGGCAGTGGGAGATGTGTAGTAGCACTTGCTTCAACCTGACCTGTGGTCAATGGATCGTATCCTACTAAAGCCCCAACGTGGAGGTCAATCACCAAATAACATCAAGTCACTACTTCGTAATGAGCTTCTCTCTACTCTTCTACTTATAGATCAGAATCCCCCCTTGCTCAAAAGCCAGTCGTGTCCAACTCGTGTCCAACTCTACGGGGCGGTCTTCATCTCCATTTGCAGCCTTCCTTTTCTTTTTCATGTCCTGATCGGATCATGGACTGCCAAAATGAATGCCACTTTCTTGGCTTGGCCATTGCCCAAACCCAAGTCCTCATCATCGGTGCATGTCTCTGGCAGCAATCGGCAGACCAGCCAATGGGTCAGACTTTGTGTCTCTCCACATTTACACCGTGTGTTGTTGTCCAGCAGCACTCCCCACTTGAGCATGTTGCTCTTGCAACCCTCAGCCTATTCAGGGTCCTCCAAGTGACGTAGGGTAAGTTGAGATCTTCAGCTATATCCTCCTTTAATGTTCCTTGTCCAGTGAGCTTCTTTCTCCATCTTCTAATTTGGCTTTGCTCTTGTGTACCCTCAAGAATGTTTGTTCTTGTCATAAAGCTCTTCCTAGATTTGGACTTGAGACTCATCTCCATTCAAAGGGTGTCCTTCTCTTGTTTAGTTCTCTCAATGTCCACTGCTACTTCTCTTATGAGACAGACAGCCATTTTGCCCTTCTTCCGCCACATGGCACTTCCTAGTGTGGCAGAGGTGGTAGGGGGCCACATAAAATGGTGCTGTGGGCCACATCCAGCCCATGGGCCACAGGTTGAAAATCCCTGGTTTAAGGCATCTTTTCACTACCCGCATGGCTTCATTAACAGCAACGTCAACTTCATTTACAAAGAGGCAGCAGACGGTTCCCCGTGGTCATGTAGCAGGCATTACTAGATGCCAAAGCATATGGAACGCTGCTACCTTCCCCACCGAAATGGTACCCAGGTCTCAAACTGCAGATCTTCCCATCAAGGCTCAGCATCTTAACCTCTAAACCACTGTGGACTCTCTTCGATTTAAGTTTCATGATTAGATGAATAAGGCAAAACAAAGATGAGGAGAATCGAGTGTGGGAAAGCATCACATAGGATGGAAGGACTGGCAGGAAGGCAAGAATGTTGTCAGCCAGCTTCTGCGTTTGCTTTTCATGTGCTTCTTTTTGCTCCAAGCGCCACACGTGCAGAGCCAAATAAAATGTTTAAAGGCCAATGTTTTTATCGCATCCATTGTTCTGTTCTGTTCTTCTTCTTCAGCGAGTCTCTGGCATTCTCCAGGCCACTCTTTTGGAAACTCTTCAAACAAAGCCTCACAGACACCACCCAAATCTGTGCCATATATTCCCCAGTCTACTCTTTCACTCTCTCTCTCAGACACACACACACACAACCACAATGCACATCTGCACAAACACAGGCTAGCAACTAAAGTGAAGATTCCTTCAAGTATTATAAATCACGCCCTCCACAAAATGAATTTGTAATATTAAAATCAGTTTCCAAGTCTTCCTGGCTTGATGCCTTCAAATTTTTATAGCATCCTTTGATTCTCAGGCATTCAGAATGTCTACCGCTCAAATGTTATGGGAAGTTGACTCATACATTGGGATTCCTGCCAGCAAACACTGGCAGATAGGAAAGGTAACGGTGCAGAAAGGGGTGGGGGTGGGGGGGAGAGCCTGTATTTCTGAAATAATGTTGAGTGCGTGAACATGTGGTGCTGAACATAACCAGCCACAAGAATCTAAGCAGAAGAAAGGAGAGAACCTCTTTCCCTATTTTGCTTTGGTTTCTTCAGTGTATATCTCGGTTACTCCAGACAAAACTGAAGCAAGCATGCATGGAACATTTCCTTTAAAGGAAAGAAGGAGGAATTCATTTCAATCAATCCATCAATCCACCCAACACCACCCAACCAACCCAACCCAACCCAACAATTATCAGCAATGGATGATTTCTGAGTTCTCATTTGTACTTCCACACTTGTGAGTTTTCTGTCTGTGCAGAATATATAGCCAGACATATCAGAAACTGACCAAACTGACTTAAAGCTATGTTTTGTTGGTAAGAAAGAAAGAAAAAACAAGTCAAGCAAAATCGTTAATTTAAATCAAATTTCCCATTTGTATTTCTTCAGGCATTTCTGAAACATTGATGGCTGGTTTGACCACTCACCAGATCAGGAGTAGAGAAGCTATGGCCTTCCACATACTCTGGGCCTGCAATTCCCATAAGTCTTAGCCTGTGGTTCAAATGGAGGGAACCTACAATGAAGCCCCATCTGAAAGAGCACAAGTTGACCACTCTTGCTCTAGTACAAGGTAGGGCCCATTTTTCAACACACATGCTTTCTTACGTTTTATCTGAGTCAAGATACTTTTCCATGCAACAAAGCCGAAGGGACTACTCACATTTTCAGGTATGCTGGGAAGTTCTCTTGTGTCAGGCACAGTAAAGTAAGAATGCTAGGAAAAGGAGAAAGATGGGAAGGGATTTAAATACAAAATATTGGCAATTTTTGTATTAGTAAGCATTTTGAATTTATTTTAAAACATTTCTTGCTTCTGCCTAGAATATACATTAATATATATTGTTTACACTTCATTGTGAGCACTTTTTGAACATTCCATCCATCCATCCAACCACCCAACCCAACCCAACCCAACCCAACCCAACCCAACCCAACCCAACCCAACCCAAACATTATTGTAGTTTGCTTTTATATACAGGTATTCCTGTGTAATTGGGTAGAGATTGACTACTCTAGAAAACAAAATGCTTCCACAGTTTCCCTATATTAGATGTGTTACTTACCACACTGAGGTGAACAGAAGTGCCCGGCTCAGGAATAGGCAGTTTATAAAGCGTTTCTAGGAGTTCATACCACTGGCTGTCCTGAAATAAGCAACAACAACAACAACTGTAGAAGGCAACCTCTAAAAGAGTGGGTTCGTATAACACTGGCTGTAAAGTAGAGGACTCTACAGAGTCCTACACACTGCCGTGAGATGGCATGAGTGGATCTTGCCATTCATCTCAAATGTGTTCACTATATTAGTAATACAGAAGCCCAGCCTACACACAAATGCGATCACTTGCTATCAGGTAGTTTGCTGATAACACAAGAGACAAGGGCATCAACGTTACAACTTACAAACAAGAATTTCATACTGTGTGAACAAAACCGACATTGTTTTCTTGAAAACGTACTCTATGAATACTTCTCAAATTTTGGAAATGATAGCTTGTTCAGGATACAATTTTATTCTCCTTTGCTATGGTAGGGATTCCCCCCCTCCCCCCCGCATCGCATCCGTAAGTGCCATGTGTGGTAAATGGCCACCCCCATCGTGCAAGTAGGGCAAAAGGCTGTCCCTGAAGCTATCTGAGACAGCATGATCCGCCCCCTGGCTTAAAAAGGTTGGGAACTCCTGCGCTATGGTTTGACAAGAGTTTGACTGCCACTCTACAATGTGGGCTAAATGCTCACATTAAAAAAATCAGCATATTTCTCTGTGCCTATGGACTGTAGATTTCATCTAATAGCCAACTGGAACAGACTGGCTACATCTAACTCAACAACTGAGATGTCCAATTGAGAAGTCTTTATATGAGTAACTCTGGGTTGAAACACGTCTAAGATTGTGGGCATTTACACAATTTTATGGGTACACGCTCATTTATAAAACCAAGTGCACATACAAATGGCCCAACTAAGGGAGGGGGAAAAGTTCTGGACATTTACCTGGCCTTTAGATGTATAATCTGCCAAGATGTTGAGCAACTTATAAAAGACTTCGAACCATGGGAGGTAACTTTTAAAAAAAGAGAGAAAGAAATGTTAGGGGATTTTTTTTGAGGGGGGGGGGGTTACGAAATAATCGTTCTGCAGAACACTCTAAGCAAATATTTTTTTTAAAATGTCCAATGCTTGTCAACCACACCAGTGGCTCAGTTTCCACTGTTCTTCATATTCCATGACGTGTTAGCCACTAAAATAATATCAGCATTAACAAAGATGAATAAAATGAAAAGACATGCCAAGCAGTGATGCACCTTCCAAGGGAAACGTTGAACTCACAAACAGGAGGGATAACCACTGATGTCTGCTGCAAAATTACTTTACTGGAACTATGGATGTCCACAGACAGAGGAATTATAAAACAACTCCGCTAGGAATTCTACTGAAAATTATGGACAGGAGACCCTCTTCTCCCCATGGAAAATGGAGGGTTTAAAGCAGTGTTTCCCAACCATTGGGTTTTGGACTTCAATTCCTAGAAGCCTAAGCCAATCCCCCCCCCCCCTCCCCACCCCAAAGCACTGATCAGCCAATGGACTGACATAGGCTTCTGGGAATTGAAGTCCAAAAGCCAAAGGTTGGGAAACACTGGTTTAAAGGACACCAAGAAAGAAGAGTTAAGGCTCTTCCAAAGCATGTCTGCCTTACTCATGGCCAAACAAAGTTGATGCTCCACCAGCCAATCCCTGTAATAAATGAAGTGAGAGGCAGCAGAGGTGACAGATAATGTGAACAGGGCACCAATGTTAATGTCTGCCTGTATCTTCCACAAGCTTCGGTAAATTTTCAGTAGCTTATCAACCTTTACGCCGATAAAGGGAGTTAACTTCTTGCATTCTGCAACATCATTATCATGTCTGTTAACGGGACATTCCATGCACGCTGGGAGAAATCGGCGGAGGGCATGCGTGCGGACAAGACAATGACCACTTTAGAACAGGACTGTCGGAGTTTGGCATCAGAATGTAAACATTCAGAGGGATTAGAAGGATGATGGAGTTCCATGTCTAAGTCTCGTAAACCTCAATGGAGTTAAGAGCCACGGTAAGAGCACCGGAGAAAGAGAAAAGGGCTCTTTAGAGCAGGAACTCTGCTCAATAATTAAGGAGAAATCTGGTAAACACACTCAAGTGGGAGAGAATGAGGCACTAGAAGATTGAAGGCATGGCTACAATATTTGTTCCAACCAGGTTTTCTGTTGTATTTTTTTAGCATCTCAAAAGAAGGCCAGTTGAAAGATGCTGCAAATTGTTTTGAAAACAGCCTTCTCTCCCACATCTCAAATATTTGCATTCCCAAATGAAAGAGTTCTATTTCTTATGCACCGTTTTGGACAATTACAGAATTTCTTGGCTCTAAAAAGGAGAAGGGCCCACCGAATGCGCTTTAGATCCATCGTGATTTTCTGCCGTTCAATCGCATTTACAAACCTTCGGCTTCGATGCTGCGTTCAATGTTCATGCTTAAGGAACAATAATGAGGTTGTGGTTTTTTTTCTGGATTACAATTCCCAGAGATTCCCAGTCGACACCAAGTCACTACCCACAAGACTCCGATGGTCACAGTAAAAAATAATAATGCATACTTTCCATCTCTGTGACAAAGTCAACTTAGTAGGAAAAAGGATCGTTGACTTGACTTGATTCAGGAGAAAGCACAAAAGGTCTTTGTTATTTTTGTGTATTTTCATGACTACCTGCAATAATAATTTCATGTCAGAAATTATTCTGGGTTGAAAGGATTTTTGCTGGAGAAACGCTGCTCAGGGGATGCCCGAATAAGGCT
Organism: Bradypodion pumilum; assembly: GCA_035047305.1. Taxonomy (NCBI): domain Eukaryota; kingdom Metazoa; phylum Chordata; class Lepidosauria; order Squamata; family Chamaeleonidae; genus Bradypodion; species Bradypodion pumilum. The sequence continues at coordinate 11,326,145 of JAWDJD010000015.1, forward strand.
CCTTTCATGTCCCCAAGATTTTTTCCCCACCCAAGTGGTCCCTATTGATCTACTTGCAATTTCTTGCTTTCGAACTGCTAGGCTGGCAGGAGCGAGGACAGAGGACAGGTGCTGAAACTGTCATGCAGTACCCGGGTTTTGAACTGCCAACCTGCCAGTCTTCCAGCTTACAAGGTGAGCTTCTTAACCACTGAGCCACCAAAGCCTCTTTTTAACAATTTGGTGTCAGAAATTATTCTGGGTTGAAAGGATTTTTGCGGACGAAACTCCACTCAGGGAACGCCCAAATGAGGCTCCTTTCATGTCCCCAAGAGCTCAATCCACCATGCAATACCCGGGTCTCGAACTGCCGACATGCCAGATTTCCTGTATTTACTACCTATAAATAAAGGCATAAAAGAACAGAACATTTAACCAATCCTGACCCATTTTGAGATTTCCAAGTGCTACGCAGAGATTCCTACTGACAGTTACTTCCAAGATGAGGGGAAAAGAAAGTATATTTATGCTGCACTTTATGTCCTCACATACTATTTTCCTAACTTACAAACCTCATCCTTTCGCTCCTGTGTTCGTAATATTCTACAATCAGTCTTTTCCTTACATGATAGGCAGAATAAATCCTTCTCTATTCGGATTTCTTGCTACTGCCGCAGAAATTGTCACGGCGCTGCTACAGGGAACCTATTTGCTTGGTATTTTTTTTAATCATCTGTCGGAGGCATGAGTGCAACACAAGCCCTTTCTGGCACCTTTGCTACCCAGGGAATAGAATCTGATCTTGCACAGAGGAGAGACATTAAACTTCCAGGAAAAGTGAGGACTTAGCCGTGGCAAACAAGAGAAGTTTATTAACAAAACACCCCACAGAAATATAGGCACACACAGAAGGACCAAAGTCGGCCTCCCTGATGAAAAGGTTTAGATGGTTCTCTGTCTAAGGTGTAAGTATCAAAACGTACCACGGTGTGTCTTTGGGGAGCTAGGCTCACTTTGCTAAGCAACCAGATACAGGCTTCGTTTTCTCTAAAGAGGCTCTTGCAACTGATGGAGAGTTCCCAGGAGACCAGGGGACGACGACTGTGTTTGCCCTTTCATCTGGGGATTGAATACAGCAGACATCCTGCCTTGAGCAGCTCTCTGGAGAACCGGGCCAATTTTGATGTGCCGACCCGTCCCACGGGGGAAAGTGTCCCCCGCTTCCCTCCCCCGGATGCCCACTTGATGACTTCCTTCTTCCTTCTTGAGCTGAATTCAATATTTTTTTTTAAACTCCACATTTTCCCCTAGAAATACATTCTCGTCAGATGTGGCAGAAACCCAACGGTGTTTCTACTCAATGGTGTGAGTGGATGGCAGCTTATAGTGGTTATTCTTGATTAAATGAGTCCATTGTAGGGTGGTGTCAAGGGAGACAGTTATTTATATCACAGGGCAACTCAACGCTTTGCAAAGATTCAAGTAAAAGAATGAGGGATTCCTGAGAACAAATAATATCATCATCATCATCTTCTTCTTCTTCTTCTTCTTCTTCTTCTTCTTCTTCTGGTGCCATATCCGTTCCGGATATTGGTTATCATCATGGCGATAGTCTTCCTGTTCTTAACTCCTCAGAACAGATGCCACACCAGTCTCATAGGTTCTTCAGCCATGAAGACCATCTACATCCAGGACTTCCTCTCTTTCCCAGGGATCTTTCCTTGCAGAGTGAGTTGGAATATTCTGTACTTTATGTTGTTCCTCATGATATGGCCATGGTATTGGAGCTTTCTTTGCTTAACGGTCTTAAAGAGTATTTATTATTTATTCATTCATTCACACTTCTATTGCCTCCCAACTGGACAAAAATGATGACTCTTGTTCTTTATCCATCCGGCGCAACATACATTAGTCACATGATTCACCCATTATATCCTTAGCAGCCATCTGTAGATCCACATGCTTTAGTCAGATGCTTTTGTCAATGTCCAAGCTTCGACTCCATAGAGCAGTGGTTCCCAAAGTGGGCCCTATGCCCCACAGGGGACTTCAATTCCCAGAAGCCTAAGTCAGTATATTGGCTGATCAGTGCTTTGAGGAATTGACTTAGGCTTCTGGGAAATGGAGTCCAAGAACCAAAGTATGGGAAACACTGCCATAGAGGAACCTTTTAAAGCCAGGGGGCCGGGTCATTCTCCCTCAGACACTTCAGGGGCCAGACAGCCATTTTGCCCTTCCTCCACCATATGGCACTTCCGGGAGAGGTAGAGGCGGGGGGCACATGAAACGGTGCCACAGGCCACATCCGGCCCATGGGCCACAGGTTGAGAATCCATGCCATAGAGCAACAGTGAGAATACGTCACATCTCACTATTCAGATCTTTGTAGTGGGAGTTAGATTTCTACTGCATAACAAATGTCGCATTTTTATGAAGGTTGATCTTGCTTTTTCTATTCGTGTTTGAATCTCTAGCTCGGAATCCCAATTTTCATTTAACATAACTCCCCAAATAGACAATTTTATCCACTCTTTCGATTTCTTGTATTCCTTGCCATTAGCTTGCTGTCTGTGAGTTGGTGTTGGGCTTCTAACCATCACGACAAATAGGGATGTCTTCAGAAATCATCAATGGCAGAGGAGACAACAAGCCTTGCTCAGAAACGGAAACAGAAGCCTCTATTTTGGATAAGTCTCAAATAATGAGTCAAGTGCCTTATTCAGGGATAGATGCATAAGCTGAATATTTTTACAAGATGCTTTGCAGAGGTTTGTGCTAAACGTCTGGCTGTTCCTTCTAGTAAATGCAGATCTATCCAATTTTACTCAGCAGCTGGGAGGAGGAGAAAATGTTTCATGATAAAGCATTGGAACCAATGCAAATCCTTCATCCAGAACACCAGACTACCTACCAGAAACAACGATCGAAGTCCTCCCCCACCCACTTTATCATTTGTGCAACAGAAAGTTGTCCTCAGCTCAAATAAAGATTCCCCCAATCTCAACGGGACAGAAGGTAAATTCAAAACACAGATGTGGAATTAAAGCTCCCAAAGTATGCCAGGACTATTTCTGTTCCAAATTCAATGTATAGTCCCATATGCCAACAAATACATTTTTGACATAATACGGTCAGTGTTTCACGAAGCCTGAAAGCCAGAAAGAGAAATAGAGTCAGTTTCCAGACAATAGTAATTTAATGTCAGAGATTATTCTAGGTTGAAATGAGTTTTGAGGGAGAAACTCTGCTCAGGGAACGCCCAAATGGGGCTCCTTTCATGTCCCCAAGAGCTGGGACAGAGGCGGGCTCTCAATCCGTCATGCAGTACCCAGGCCCTGAACTGGCAACTTGCCAACCTTCCAGCTAACGAAGCAAACTTCTTAACCACTGGGCCACTGCAGCCCAGATTCCAGATGACCAGAGGACATACAACTATATTATTATTTATTAAAAGTATTTGTTTATTGCTTCTCAGCCAAGGGGCTCCTATGCGGCAAACTCAAAAATGAACAACAAGGAAAAACAACACAATGTCAAATATCGCAAGTCTTGTTTTCATAGATTACAAAGTCTAATTCTTCTCGATGAAAGATTCTGAGAGTCACCAGGGCAAGAAATCTAATGCTTTTAGTACAGAGAGCTAAGCCAACATAGCACTGAAATGTCCTTTATAACTGGAGAAACGAAGAAGCAGCTTCTTTATGTCAACCACTTCATATGTTTTATATGGGAACGCAGAATCCAACTCATTGCCGAAGTAATATCAACACTCAAAGGATAACGTCAAAACAGCACCAAGTATTTCCAGCTGCTTTTGCCTTGCAAAGTGCAGCTGACCCCATAAGACGCCACTTCTGGCCCTCGGCTTCCTGTTAAAATGGAAACTTAAATGCATCAAACCCTCACGGTCACTGTTTTTTAAAGATGTAACATACATCCATCTGCAACGAAAGAAAGATAATATTCGATCTGTTCCAGTCTTTAGGCTAAGGGACATGAAAATTAGCAATTCATCTTAAAGAAGAGTGCCGTGCAAAACTTTTATATACTGTAGTTTATTCAAACTGTTGGGCTTGCAACCCAAAAACTGGCCATTGGTACGTGCACCTAGAGCTGTGATGGCCAATCGTGGCACTCTAGGTGTTCTTGAACTTCAATTCCCAGAAGCCCAAGTCTCTGTGCACAGAGACTTGGGCTTCTGGAAATTGAAGTCCAAGAACACGTGCCGTAAACCCATTTGTGTGGATTCACAGGAACTTGGTGGTGGTTAATTAACCTAGTAATGGCTAACCTTGGCACTCCAGATGTTCTTGGACGTCAATTCCCAGAAGCCTAAGTTAGCACTCCTGTTGATCAGGGCTTCTGGGAATTGAAGTTCAAGAACAGCTGGTGTGCCAAGGTTCACCATCAAAGACCTAGAACCGCGTTGGCCGACCCTGGCACTCCAGATGTTCTTGGACTTCAATTCCCAGAAGCCTAAGTTAGCACTCCTGTTGATCAGGGCTTCTGGGAATTGAAGTTCAAGAACAGCTGGCGTGCCAAGGTTCGCCATCAAAGACCTAGAACCGCGTTGGCCGACCCTGGCACTCCAGATGTTCTTGGACTTCAATTCCCAGAAGCCCTGATCAGCAGGAGTGCTGACGTAGGCTTCTGGGAACTGAAGTCCAAGAACACCTGGAATGCCAAGGTTGACCATCACTGAATTAGAGTCAACTTTCAAGTTAGTATCAAGCCTTTACACACACGACGTACTTCTGCCATTTTCCGGCTTGTTACGCTGCAATTGGCGTCACTATACCATAGCAACCAACTGTACACATCGTTTCACACATTGCCTAACAAACTTTGAAACCTTCACTTAACTTCTACCAGCTGATGGTGGAGACTGGGAGAGAGGGGGAATTTATCTTGGGAAAGCCAACCTGTCAACCTTACTTTGTGTTTCCCCTTGTCCGGACACAGAGGCTGGATTTATAACCCCAACGCCCTGCTCCACATGGAACTGGAGTCCCAGAAAACTAGTAGCGTGATCGGGGATTTATGGTGCATGGCTTGCTCATATTTAATTTGTAACCAAACACTTCCTCTTCCTCTTCGCTACCTCAGAACTTTTGATTAACTCTTGTTTTCACAGGTCAGAGGTTAAGCAAAGGAAGGGAAGCACTCCGCGCTGAAATTGCCCAGAGCTAAACTAGGGAAGGGAGGGGGTTGATAGGAGAATTGCATTCAATATTAAAACAGTGACAGCCTAGAGATTGGCCCAGCCAAATGAAGTTCAATGTCTCTAAACACCATAAATCAGAGTGACATTGGAAGGCATAGTAAAGGTCGCCCTGGCTCGATAGCCAGTTGTATCTGACTCTAGGGTTGAGTGCTCTTCTATGTTTATAGCCAAACAGCCAGCTGTCTGCGTACATTCTCCTTATGAGAAATTGTGAGAATATTATAATAGATGGAAATAGAAGATAATGACCAGTGGGGCGGACCCCAAAGGGATATACATGGGATAGGGCAGGACAGTAGACTAGGAAAATAGATTGCACTTATTGCAAAGGCTACTTATAACAGTATAAGTAGCCTTTGTTCGAAAGCCGGTCGTATCCGACTCTAGGGTTCAGTGCTCATCTCTTGTTTACAGCCAGAGTCGGTGCTGTGCGTGTCTGCAGACATGTGGCAGGCATGCCTAAACACTGGAGTGCATGGAACACTGCTATCTTTCCCACTAAAGTGGTCCCTATTTATCTACTTGCAGTTTCTTGCTTTCGAACTACTAGGTTGGCAGGAGCTGGGGCAGATGACGGGAGCTCACTCCGTTGTGCAGCACTCAGGTCTCGAACTGCCGACCTGCCGGTCGTCAAGTTCAATGTCTTAACAACTAAGCCACCATAGTCCCAGTTGGAAAGCATGCAGCCTGCCTATTTTGAAGAGATGCTAATTTTTTTTCCTCCTACAATGTAAGACAGCATCTCTTACCCAGAGGTGACAATATAGTTCAGAAATTATGGGGACCTAAAACAGCCACCCATCCATTTGAAAGCATTGCATTGCTTGGGCCAGGTCTTGTTCTCACAGGGTGTAAAACCTCCACATGGCTGGAGCCAGGCTTGTCTGAAGGAAGCATGCTTGTTTGTCTTTTTTAAAAGAGCAGGCGCTGAATCCCTTGCATTTTTACGATCTAGTTAAGTTTGCTTCCACTCCACTACATGGGTCTCACACTGCCCCATTCACGAGTGCGTGCACCATGGCTGGACTTTATGACTTCCAGGAGAGTAGTCATGTTTGTTGATTTGTCGTGGCGGGGAGAGAGGGTGCCGACGTTGTTTCTGAAGGTTTCGTTATTATTATTATTTTGCTATGACACCCCTAGGATTTTGCTCAAAGGCGAACATGAGTTTTGGTAGCAAAATCCATAATACTATCCAGTTCAAGGAGCAAAGATGGAGTCCAGGGTATTACGGTTTTGTCAATACAAATCCCACACTATGATAAATAAATTTAGTGCAGAAATGATTCTGGGTTGAAAGGATTTTTGCTGGAGAAACTCTGCTTAGGGAACACCCGAATGAGGTTCCTTTCATGTCTCCAAGATCCGTTGTGCAGCACTCGGGTATCGAACCACAACCTTCCAGGCTTCAAGCTGAGCATCTTAACCACTAAGCCACCACATCTGACGAATCTGCCAGAATAGATGCTACTGCGTTTTGCCTTCTTTGAGTATGTTGGGCTTGATCTGGTGTGATGTAGTGGAAGCTGTTGGGGGACAACATCACGCTGTGTGAACATGGAGAGATACAGAATCCATTGGCTCATTTATCACCAGTGACTGCCAGAAACATGCACCGATGAGATCTTAAGTTGGGCCAATGGCAAGGCCAAGAAAGTGGCTTCATTTTGGCAGTCCAGGGTTTGATCAGGACATGAAAGCAGATCTGGCGTGAGAAAGATTAGCCAGCAACACAAAGTTGCCATATCCAACGCAAGAACCTAACCAAGAGAGTGAGATTTGCTAACTTAACTTCCTGATGTCCTAGGTAGAATCGGACTTCAGCTTTGATTCAGTGCACTTGGTTTAATACCGGTCGCATGGATTAGACCAAGCATCAGACAGTATTTATTTATTTATTGTGATGCAGTGTAATCAGAAAAGGTTTAAGCATTGACAAAATGTATATTGTGCTACTACAAAAGGGTGTAAACTTAACAATTGCGTTTAGAATTATTCCAGCCACATGCAACGGCCCTCGGGGGGGGGGGGGGGTTTAACAGAAATGTCTTTTATAATTATCCTTGCAGACTTTATCAGACAAGCTCGAAGGGGAGGGGGGACAGGACTCCCATTTCAAAGAGGGGAACGGAAAACACACACACACACAACCCCAAAAACAAAACTCATGGATCATAAATGTGTCAGCAGCATTTTAAGCTGTTCCTCCGTGAATGGCTCTTTCAAGCTCAACATAGCAAACAATTCCATATGTTTTGCTGGTGGGAAGCATTTGATCCATTGTTTTTCGTTAACTAATTGGACTGGTCTTAATCCACCAAGATTTACTACATACTACTCTCAAATTTTAAAAAAGGAAGGAGGAAAAGATGGGACACAGAAGTAAGAATCTAAAAAATTGTGTCATTAGGCAAACACATTTTATACCTTACAAATGTCTGAGATTAACTTTCACTGGACTCAAGCGCATCAGGCTCCCACCAGCCACAATGAATGCTCACAAAGCAAAGAAGGGAGATCACAATCCTGACAGATCAACAGAAAATTAAATATGTTGAGCAGGAGTTCTCAACCTTTTAAAGCCAGGGGCCGGGTCACACACCCTCAGACAGCTTTGGGGGCTGGATGGCCATTTTGCCCTTCCTCCACCACATGGCACTTCTGGGTGTGGTGGAGGCAGGGGGGGGGGACATGAAATGGTGCCGTGAGTCGCATCTGGCCCACAGGCTGCAGGTTGAGAATCCCTGGTGTTGAGCATGAAAGTTACTGAGTCAGAAGGCTCTAAATCAGTCTTTCCCAACCTTTGGTTCTTGGGACTTCCAATTCCCAGAAGCCTAAGTCAATCACCCCAAAAGCACTGATAAGTCAATGTGCTGACTTAGGCTTCATTCCCAGATTGTATTGAGTATTTTAGAGAGTCTTCATAACATTGGCTTTAATTTGGATAATAAACGAACAAGGTTTTTTTTCTGCATCTTGACGAAATTAGATGGGCTGTGAGCCGTCTACAAGCGCCATCTCCTGCCTATCAGTCCTTCCTGAACCCATCTCTCCTTTGCACCTGACCTTGGGTGCGCTTGGTACCGGGGAGATAGCCTGGTGTGATTTGGGAGATCCCATCCCTCTACCTCTCTGCCATTCTAATGAGCTCTTTATAAAGAAAAAAGAGGAAAATCAAAGGGATGTTAATGGTGGAATCTTCACATTTCAAAGGGAAGGATATTTATTATACAAACCTCCAACTCATTAGGAATGTCTCCATGTGAGAAGAAACAGCTGCTTCGGCTTTGGAGTGTGTGAGAAGAAATCCTCTCTGTCTTCCCCGACTTCTTTCTTTCAAAGATTGGCAGAGATCAGCTAATATTTAGATTTTTTTCCCCCCTTGAACTGTGTAGCAACCCTTCATGCCTCTTGTCTCTTCATTAGAATAACAAAGACAGCACAACCACAACCACCACAATCTGAAATAGCTCACTCCAGCATGTAGCACTCGGGTCTCGAACTGCAGACCTTCCAGCCGTGAAGTTCAGCGTCTTAACCACTAAGCCACCGCAGCCCCTTGTTGTCAAGGGAGGAGCAATTTCTAGTACTCTGAATCCAACCCTTATTATTTTTTTCCTAACTTGTAGTACAGAGGAGGGAATGATTTCTACCATCCTTTTTTTGAGAGGGACATTTGTTGTAAAACCCATCCATCCATCCTAATTCCCAGTCCGGCCATTTGCAATAAGCGCAATCTATTTTCCTAGTCAACCGTCCTGTCTTACCACATGCTGTATCCTTTTGGGGTCCTCCCCATTGGTCATTCTCTCTTCTGTTTCTATATGCCAGGGATTCTCAACCTGCGGCAAAGGGACACATGCAAAGGGACACATGCACAGAGTCACGGCAAGGCTATTCCACTTGCTCATCTATCAAAACTCAGGGAAATAGTATTAACCTGGATGCAGCCCATGGACCATTTCATATGGCCCCACCCGCCACCATCTCCACCACACCTGGAAGTGCCATGAGGTGGAGGAAGGGCGAAATGACCGTCCGGACCCCGAAGCTGTCTGAGGGAGTGTGACCCGGCCTCTGGCTTTAAAAAGTTGAGAACTCCTGCTATTTATGTTCAGTCCATCATAATATTATCACAGTATCTTATAAAGAGAATGGCGGCCTAGAACTGAAACAAACAAGTAAGTCATGTACATGCACAGAAGTGTGTGTGTGTGTACACACATACATCACCATAGCAACAACTATGCATGCTGATAAGATGCTGGCTGGCCTATCTTAGAACAAACTAACCAGAGTTTTGTTTTCAGATTTCAAGCCCTGATTGTTCTGTTTCTACTGAGAAATTCAGCTTCGGTCGCAAGAGTCCAAAGTAGCTTCGTTAGTGGAGGAAATGGCCAGGCATGAAGTCTGTTCTCCTTTGAAGAAAGAGGCCCCCTGAAGCCTTCAACTCTTGGCTTTCATGGCCTCTGCCAGATTCCCTTCAACGGGGTCCTTGGGAGGTATCCCCAGTTGATCTTTCCTTTGTTGAGTTGCATAGTCCCAAGAGATATTTTTTACCTTACAGCTTCCATAGGCAAGCGCGCACGGCCTCAAAGGCTACAACGCAGAGATGTGCCCCCCCCCCGATGTTTCACAAAGAACATGGCCAAGCACAAGTGTGTGTGTGTGATTCTCTACAGACTCTACCGCTGAGCTGCATGCCTTCCTCCTGAAGAACTAGAGAGCCTTTTCCAGGGGAAGAAATTGTCTCATCGTTCACAATACAATGTGCCCACAAAGGGACACATGCACAGAGTCACGGCAAGGCTATTCCACTTGCTCATCTATCAAAACTCGGGGAAATAGTATTAAGCAACTCCAACAATTCAGGTGGCTCTGTCTTCGCAAGGAATAACTAATTGGAAGAAAAGAAGCAACCCTGCCCCAGGGTTATTTTGTGGACAAGTTGACCCCCTGAAGGGACTGTGATGGCTCAAGTGGTTAAGATGCTGAACCCAACGACTGCCCTTTCGTTTTTCCTCAGAAAGGCTTACAAATCAGAATCTTTGCAAAACCCTGACTTCACTGCCATCTGAGACGTTCTCTCCACACGCCAGTTATTTCGCATAAATGTTCAAAGTCCTGATTTGGCACACCCGCCCGCTCTGACAGCTGGCGATCATTTGAAACTCCCTCTGTGTGGTTCTCCAGAGATAGAGGAAGGATGTAACAGAATAAAGGCATCCTTTTCCATTGAAGGATCTTCTTGTTTTAAGATTCCCAGCCCGGCCTGTCCATGCCCGAGGAAAGCCCAAACACAGGATTGCAGGACAGACCTCTGTGGAGAGGGCTTCTTGAAGACAGAAGCCTGTAGAGGTCTATACAACAAGCCATAAACCTCATGACTGCCAGAGACTTTTGAAGTTCAGGCTGTTCCTCTCCATGCTGGGACTCAGCAGGCATAAACACTCTTTTCTGGATTTTGTAGGCACTGAAACAACACTTAGGGAAAAGTAGCTCTGAAGACGTTTGCCCATTTTTCTGCAAGGCTGTTGGGTTGGGTTGAGTTGAGTTGAGTTGAGTTGAGTTGAGTTGAGTTGAGTTGAGTTGAGTTGAGTTGGGAGGGGGACACAGTTTCACAGCTTCTGTAAGCTCCATTAATGTCCATAAAAATAGATGGGAGCCTCAATAAATTCCTGAATGCAGTGGCGCGGCCTCCCTGTCCCCCTCTCCCTCCGTATCCAGAGCTGTAAAAGCTCTTTTAATTTTCTTAGCCTGAAAGTTTAAAAAAATTAAAAGAGAGAGGGCTTGCTTTTTTTGATGCAAACCTGGTAAGAGACTAAAGATGGAAAGGGGGTCGGGGGTCGGGGGATTCGTGACACCTAATAAAGGTAGAGACAGAGGACTCGAAACGAAAGTCTGTTTGCATTTACCAAGCAAGGGCAGACTATTAAGAGTACAAAAGCGTCTCTAGTAAAAGCAAGGAAGGGCAGCCCCCTTCGGCAAATTGGGAGAAACCGGTTGCACACTTGGCAAGAAGGTGGAGACACTGAAATTTGCACAACATGGTTAGCAGAGAAGATGTGGTGCTTATCAAATGCTGTTGGGTCACATTGAATGTTAGAAGGCAAGAGTGGCTTTATCCAGTTGTTTGTCAACAAGAACCACTGTGGTCAGTGTGGAATAGTTCTTAAGAGTTGTGTGGTCTTGGGAGATTCAGGTTTGAGTCTACTCCAGTATTTCCCAACATGGGGCCCAGGCCTCACAGGGGGGCTTCAATTCCCAGAAGCCTAAGTCAGTCCATTGGCTGATCGGTGCTTTGGGGAATTGACTTCTGGGAATTGAAGTCCAAAAACCAAAGGTTGGGAAACGCTTGTCTACACCAAGCTATGGAACACACTTGTGACATCAAGCTAGTCTTTCGATATCTCTCTGCCCAATCTTCCTCTTAGGATTGTTGCTTTATTAATGAGCGAAGGAGCAGTGTTATATTGTGTGCAAAATATGGAACACGATAAATGTGATGAGTTCACAAAGACCAACAGCAAACAAAACAAATACAGCACCAAAACCTCAGTTAGAAAAAACACAACGTCCGCCTTAAACACAGAGGCCCAAATTATAATGCAAAGATTACAGTACAGTGGTACCTCACATAATGAACCCTTCGTATAACGAAAAAAATCGCATAACGAAGCATTCGTTAGACAATGGCGATACCCTGCATAACAAATCCCCCCACCCCCGTTATGCAGGGTTTTTTGGTAACCGGGGTATACCCAGTCAATGGGAACCCCGGATAATGACCATTTTTTGTTCGTTATCTGGGGCATCTCCCATTAGCTTCGCATAACGATAAAAACCGCATAGCGAAGAGCTCCGTGGAACGGAGTTCTTTCGTTATGCAGGGTTCTACTGTACTTGAATCTGGAATTGCTACCCATGAGATTTCTGCAGTACTTTACAGAGAGAGGATGTGGGTAACTATCTATCTGTCTGTCTGTTTATTGCTCAAACCTATATAGCCGCCCCACTCTCTGGAGCGACTCTGGGCAGCTCAGAATGTTACTATCCCAACACTCAGAAAATTACGAACTCTTAAAAAGCTTTAAAAATTACAGAAATCATTAGAGCTTAAAACTATTAAAACCTGTTGCTAAAAAATACCCCCACCAATTAAAAATTGAGATTAAAACCTAAAAGTACAAGCGGCCATATCATCAGTGCCCCACATCACTGCTTCACCCAGACTGACTGGCAAACAGTTTATACTTCCATGCAGAATATTTTATGCCAGTCCGTCAAGCAGTGAGGAAACATGCCTTGCTGTCAGTTCCACTGTGATGGGCAGGCAGGTGTTCACAACAAGACATCGCGCTGCAACTATCATTCTTAGATAACAAATGGCACATGCTAAAAACTCTTATTAATCTGAAGAAAGGCCCACCTTCACCCACAACACTGCCAGGTTTTACGCCACAGCGTGCGAGATCAGAAGAACAATCTTGGCAACATCTTTCAGCTCAATAAACTAGTAGCGCGACAGCATAGGCTTAGTAATAGTTGTAACGTTATTGAGCTTATGTACCAGTTTTACTACTCCTTAACTCTTGAGCAGAAATGCTCCTTTTTAAGCACCCGCGTTTTAACTTTTGTCTCTTGATATCTTTTAAGTACCCTCATTTTAACTTTTGTTCCTTTTGCTGTTCTATGCTGGTCTTGGACTGTAATAAAGATTTAATTTGAAGGGGAAATAGGAGTGAGGAGGAAGAGGAAGAAGAAGAGGAAGAAGAAGAAGATGATGATGATGATGATGATGATGATGATGATGATGATGATTTAGACTGCCCTACCATGTCATGGAACTTTTCTGTCAGAAAATTCCAACTGTTCTGAATGAAAACAGTCCGCCCTATTATGTTCAAATTCAATAACGTGAAGAACTCACTCCGTCATGCAGATGAAGGAGAATCAGAGCTCAGGAAATGCTTAGAATTGGGTTTTTCGTGGACAGATTCGCAACTTCACTCCATACTGTGCACAACAAACAGACACTGACTGGAAACATAAGCATGTGCCCTAAATTGGATTTTAGTCTCCACAAGAATCCCTCTGGGGGAAAATGAATTTTCAGGAGCGCACGCTGTCAACAAGGCTGCCAACCCCACAGTCTGCCAATGACATTGGGCGTCTTGTTCTTCTAAAAACCTCCTCTTAGTGCTCACTGTGCTCCGTTTCTTCATTCAAGCAGATTCCACCAGTTTTGTGTTTTACTTTGTTTCTCATAATCACATAATTAGTGCACCAAGAGCTTTTCAGCTGTTTTCATTTCAAAGCAACGCTAAACAGCAAGAGTCCAGCATGTTGCTTACTATGGGAGGCATGAAAGGAAGCTCTTATTTAAAAAAAACAACGCAGGGCGACATGAACAAGAATCGAGGCAACATGAATATGGAATCAGGGACGCATAACTCTGACTGACCCAATGGTCAGGAGGTACGAGGTGTGAAGGTCTCCTATAAAGAAGAAATGAAATAGCCAATGCGCTGTTGAGTTCTGATCACGGTCCTTTTAGGACACGAATCAATGCGCCAAGAATGATGTTCTAAAGCAGTGTTTCCCAACCTTTGGTTCTTGGACTTCAATTCCCAGAAGTTTAAGTCAGTCCATTGGCTGATCAGTGCCTTTAGGGAATTGACTTAGAGGCTTCTGGGAATTTAAGTCCAAGCACCCAAGGTTGGGAAACACAGCTCTGTGAATCCACACAAATGAGTTTACTGTGCATTACTGGGCCCATGCCCCATAAGGGGACTTCAATTCCCAGAAGCCTAAGTCGGTCCATTGGCTGATCAGTGCTTTGGGGAGTTGACTTAGGCTTCTGGGAATTGAAGTTCAAGAATCAAAGGTTGGGAAACCCTGGTTTAAATTAAGGGCAAGCAGGAGTGCTGACTTGCACTTCTGGTAATTGAAGTCCAAGAACAAGTTGACCACCCCTGGACTGGATGATTAAACTAAACTCTTCTAAAGTCTTCAGTGACTTGCCTTAGACCAACGGTGGTCAACCTTGGCACTCCAGGTGATCTTGGACTTCAGTTCCCAGAAGCCCAAGACAGCACTCCTACTGATCAGGGCTTCTGGGAATTGAAGTTCAAGAACAGCTGGAGTGCCAAGGTTGGCCACCACTGGTCTAGGTGTATGTACCAATGGCCAGGTTTTGGGTTGCAAGCCCAACAGTTTGAATAAGCTATTTAAAGGTTTTGCACGGTACTCTTCTATAAGATTAATTGCTAGTTTTCATGTCCCTTAAGCTTAGCAAAAGTGTGTCTTAGGGGTGGGCTGTGCGTCAAGGCTTGATACTGAATTGAAAGTTGACTCTCGGTCAGTAATGGCCAACCTTTGGCACTCCAGGTGTTCTTGGACTTCAATTCCCAGAAGCCCAAGTCAACACACCTGCTGATCAGGACTTCTGGGAATTAAAGTTCAAGAACACCTGGAGTGCCAAAGGTTGGCCATCACTGGACTAGACCCTCTAGTTCTTTATTCGTGGCAAGCCAACTGAGCCAGGCGTCCAATCCAACGGTACACTGTATGAAGAGAAGTCCTCTTCTTCCTACGATGCTCAAAATTGCCCATGTAGCTAGCTATGAGCCCCACAGAGGGGGGAGCCCCATGGCTGCTCTCTCTCACACACATATGGTTCCCCTCTTCCCACACCTCCTCCTTTCTCCCCTGCCTTCTCTAATTATCAGCCTGCCTCCCAGGGGCTCTCGCTAGGGCTCTTGTTTTTCAGAAGGAGGAAGTTGCCTTCTAATCTCCACGCCTGGATGTTGTGTGCGTCTGTCAGCAGTCAAAAGGAGTCTTGCCCTCTTGACAGCTGCCTCCTGTAGCCGTTAAAGCAAACCCAAGCTGGAAAAATGACCCACAACTCCATTCGGAAAGAATAAGAAATCTTTCCTGTTTGGTTCTTCAGAAACATCCCCGGATTCTCTTCCCTTCTTTGATGCGAGCGACTTAAGTTTCCCCCAAGGTGATGTGCTAATGCATTTTGCATTAGTGCTAAAAGAGGGGCTCCCAACCCACCCGGGGCCAAAGGGTTAATAAATAAAAAAAGTCGCAGAATTTAACGACTACTGTTACAGTTGCCTGGCAACTAGCGGAGGTGCCTTAGGAAGGGCCTAATTAATGAATGGGAGGAGAAGGAGTTTTCTAGTAAATAATGCGCGGTCCCCCTCTTTTGCTACTGGTGTTGTTTGTGCAGCTCGGAGAACTTTGGTTTTCTAATTCCATCCTCAGGCAGACAGAATATATATTTATTAGCGCTTCAGTCAGTCACATTTCAGGAATATCTCCCAAGATTGTCTCTTCACTCCCTTTCGGCTGGCAGTTTTCGGCTTCCGCGGGATGTCCGAAAAGAATCCGCTAAATACAATGAAACGTGTAAGAGTGACAACCTAGCAGTTCGAAAGGAGGAGGAGGAGGAGGAGATGGTGGAAGAGGAGATGCAGGAGGAAGAGAAGAGGAGAAGAAGACGATGAAGGAGGAGGAGAAGGAGGAGGAGATGGAGGAGAAGATGATGATGAAGAACATTGTGGAGAAGATGATGATGAAGATGGAGAAGATGAAGATGGAGGAGAAGACGGAGGAGGAGATGATGAAGAAGATGGAGGAGAAGATGAAGAAGAATATAATGAAGAAGAAGAAGAAGGGATTTAGTTATGCCACTCCACCACCACCACCCACCACCACCCCCTCCCCTTAATTCTCTGGCTGCCAAAAAAGGCCAGGGAGTTGTTTACAGAAGGAGTCCATCGATTCTCCCTCCTTCTGCCGAAGCATTCAAGCAGCAGCGAGCTCTGCACTGTCTGTTTGGCATGGTAGCCACTCTCAGCTGGCCCTGTGCCCTCCCGCTGTTTGGCAGGGCAACGGATGTGCCAGGTCTCCAACCGGAACAGAGCAAGGCCTGCCTCCAAATCTGCTTGTAGTTAGCTGTGTGTGTGTCTGTGTGCGCGCGCGCCCACTTCTTGGCAATGCTGTGCAGCCGAATTGATTTAGCTACAACCCATTTTTCCTTAATATGTTCCATCTGGCCAGCAATGACCTCTAAAGGTGAATGCAATACAGGGTCTAAATTATAAGGGCCACCATTGGGAAAAGGTCTTCCAAGTCTCACTCTAGAACCCACAGGGTGGACGGCCGCCACCAGGCACTGGAAAGGAAAAAGGGGTTTGTTGTTATTTCAGCAGGACTGTGGGGGAAACAAACGTTATTTTTGTGGATTATGGAACAGGAGACTTGAGGACCTAGCCTAGACCTCTTTGAGTGCCGTATCCAATTCTGAACATTGGCTATCCTAAGTTGATGTGTCATCTTGGGAACCATATAATGCCGTGGCCTTTCATCTGCCTTCCGCATCGCAGTGTGACACCCATAGTACCACTGATCCAGTTCCACGAGACACTTTCTGGTCCTGAGCCCTTTTGACATGCAAAATCATCAGCAGCATCCCCAGTCCAGGATGGATGAAGCTGCTGCCCTCCATCAATATGGATTCAAGTGAGGTTTAATCCACTTGGGGACCATAAAACCTTCGCCACCCAAGGCCGTTAGTCCTCAGGGTGGTCAGGTTAGTTAACCACTGCCTGACACTCAGCGTTGAGTTGCTGGCAGTAGGGTCTACTCTATTATCATAGAAGGATAAACCTGGCCAAAATGACTAAATCCCAGGACAAAAAAAAAAAATCCTGGCTTCCTCATCCAAGGCCCCCACACCAGTTCTGCTCCCTGTGAAGATTGAAGATAAATGTCCACTGGTGACCACTTTAAAAATTCAAAATAGACAACAGGAGCAAAGTTGGAGTACAGAGAAAGCTGTAGCTATTCAGCAAACCAAAGACAAAAACGAAGCCAACGCAACAGAAGTTAGCCTGATTGGCTAAAGCAGCATTTCCCAACCTTTGGTTTTTGGACTTCAATTCCCAGAAGCCTAAATTAATTCCCCAAAGCACTGATCAGCCAATGGACTGACTGAGGCTTCTGGGAATTGAAGTCCACCAATGTTATGCGGAAGACAGTTTGGGAAATGCTGGTCTAAAAAGTTGGGTAGTAGCCAGAAGAAACGGCCTACCAGGAAGCCAATATCAAGCGTAGCATCGATCACTCAGCCTAAATGCAAAATCCAAACTACAAGATGCTTCCAGTCGAGAGTCCTTCCTACAGCTCACATCTATCGGAGGAGCTAGAGAGAGAGAGAAAAGTTCTCCATGTAATTGGCGGCTGCGGCAACGTGATTAATGCCGTATCCCTTGCAAAGTTCAGCTGAGCTTAAGCCGGGTTGCCATGGCACCTTCCTAGTGTGCCTGCTCGCGTTGCCTCATTTTCCATGCCAGCTTGCGATGCCTCCTAGCCTGTTAACATAAGGACGGACCAACAGGTAGTGTGGCCAACCCCTTGTGGACAACTGGCCAACGTCTCCCAAGAGGGATACTTAAAATTCAGAAAGCCCTGGTTGGAGCAGATGGGTTTAAGCCAACAGAATATTCCACTTGGAGCGACAGGAAGGAAGAGCGCAAGCAATCATCTTTCATCGTTATGGAGAACTGCTCCTCAATAATGGCCTATCCTTCGAGAGAGACGAGTCTAGGTTTTGATAACGCACCATATCCGATGCTGCTTTACAAGGATTGCATTCTGGCTATGAAAACAACAACATGCAATAAAGAAAAATTATTTTATTGGGATATGGGGGATGAGTTTACTAATTATGTACATTAATTAGCCAAAGGGGCTAAAACCAGCGCATGAATACTCAACTTTTCGGAAACGGGGGCTAAGAATGAGAAAGGTAAACTTTGTTCAGATTATAGGGGTGAGATAATTTCTGGAAATAGGGAATAAGAATAAGAAAGGTAAACTTTGTTCAGATTATATGGGTAAAATAATAAAATCTCATTGGTGGTGGGCGCACATATTTGTTTATGTAATGTAATTTTTAAATTAATTTTAGTGTTGAACTTCTGTTTATATCAGGGGTTCCCAACCTTTTCAAAATGGGGGCAGTGTCACGCTCTCTCAGTCAGCTTTGAGGGCCGGACGGCCATTTTGCCCTGCCTGCTCAATGGAGATATGGCCATTTTGTCCCAACAGCTTCAAAGGGGTGCCCATTTTGTTTCTCAAAGGGATGGGGGGCCACATGAAATGGCACTGCCGGTCAGATCTGGGCTACAGTCCTGTTAGGAAATCCTGTATTTTTTTCCTGATATTATTAATTGAAAACATTTTTTTTTAAGTGTGTTGAACAGGGATCGTTGCCTTGATGCTAAAGAACTTTCGCAGTGTCGGTAAGTGGTGTTACATGCATACGTACATATGCAAACACACTGATCCTCCCCCCCCCCCAAAAAAAAACATTTGTTCCCCCAGTGCCTGGGTGCCTGGCCAGTTGGCAAACGTGAGCCAGGAAGCTGTCAATTCTGATCGTGTTTGGGCCACAGAGTCCTATTAAAATAGCCTCGCCAGTGAAGGGGGGAGTCTGCTGTTTCCAAAGCATGGGAAAAAATGGGGTGGGGGGCATTTGCTTTTGAGCTGGCAACTTGCAGTGACGGGGAGTTTTCAAGGAGCCATGAATGAGCCGAACAAAGGCGTTCTGTGGCTAGTTTCTGGCTGAAATCCATGTCAACAGTTCCGAAGGTCACAGGTCAGCCCCGCTAACATTTATTCCCAGCATAACATGCCCCCAAGTACAAGCTGCATGAAGCACACATTTGGAATTTTTTTCTCCCACCCCCTTCCCGCGGTAATCCCTCAAAATATTCCTGATCCTTCCACACAGGCTTTGCTGGGTTAGAAAAAGGCACTCTCCCGTTTGCCCTCGACGTAGGCGCTCTCTCCCAAAGCCTGTCGCCGCTCAGAAGGTAAAGTAGGAAGGTCGAGGGGGAATTGAATTGTAAGATAGCATGCGAAAAAGCGCCACGTGGCTCCTCAAAGTTCACTCAGTTTAAGTTGTCTTCCATCTGTCAGCTACGTAGCTGTTCTTTTTTAAAAATCCAAAATTATGGTAAATACGCTGGGTGCAATTCATCCTCACGTTTGCAACCTTTGGTCTGTGAAATTCAGCAAGTGGCTTTAGATAATACAAGGGCTAGATCCAACGGGCAGCCCCAAATAGAGTAGACTTGTTGAATTAAAGGCAACTAGTAAAGTGTCCGACTCGGGTGCGGTGCTCATCTGTTTACAGCCAAAGGCAAGGAGGTCGACCCTGAGGGAGGAGATAAAACCCAGATGCTTGGAGCTAAGGGATAATTGCTATCATGTAGATGCTTAAGCCAGAAAAGGGGAGGTGGGGGGCTGGGCTTTCCCCCAAAAGCAGCTTTCTTTATTTTGATATGTTTTCTGAACTTCTGAGGAAGTTTCTTCTTTAACTTACTTTTGATTAAATTATATATTTAAAATACCTGCAGATGCCTGGAGTGTTTACTTGGCTTAGCGCTACCTTATCTACATTAATTGATTTCCTATGAGCTACCTTGCTTACCCCCTAGATCCAGATCAAGAGTGAGAAGGCAAGCTTTAAAATCCTGGACTATCTAACCCAGGAGAGCAGGCAGTATCAGGCGGGATCCCATTACAAGGAGGCCGAGGTGCTACTTGTGAGTAAGAGGGTTGTGACACACCTTTCCTATAAAGAAAAGGCTAATTAGGAAGCCAGGGTTTGGTGTGTGTTTTAGGGTGAGAAACCTCTATGGAGGTATGACAGAGGTTCAGAAGTGCAGAGATAGTGGAGAGGGGGAACATATCCTTCTGTACAAACACAGAGGCTAACCTTATGCCCAAAGACACACAAAGGGGAGTACAGTAAAACCCCGACTTACATATGCGACAAGTTACATAACATTCGACTTACATAATGATTTTGTGCTAAAACCATGTCCCAGTTTAAACAATTTCCTATGGGTTTGCTTCGAGTTACATATATTCTTTCCTATGGGTTTGCTTTGAGTTACGTAAAAATTCATTTCCCTATGGATTTGCTTCGATTTACGTAAAAATTTCATTTTTCTTATAGGTTTGCTTCGATTTACATAAAAGCCGATTTAAGCAAAAGCCTACGGAATGGACTTTTTTCGTAAGTAGGGGTTTTACTGTATTTCTTCACTTAATACATCATTAACTTATGGAATTCTTTGCCACAACACATTTGGCTCAGGCTGCTTTAAGACTAATGCACACGGAGAGAAGACATGTTTTCAATGCTTATTTTACCCTTAACTGCTAAATAGTAACGGTCAAGTTCTCCTGTGCTTGAAAGCCAGTCGTATCCGACTTTAGGGTTCAGTGCTCATCTGCGTTTAAAGCCCATGATCCAGCGCTGTCCGCAGACGTTTCTGTGGTCACGTGGCATGCATGACTAGACGCAGAATACTGTTTACCTTCCCATCAAAGTGGTACCCATTTATCTACTTGTAATGTCTTGTTTCCGAACTACTAGGTTGGCAGGCGCTGGGGCAGAGACAGGTGTACTCCATTGTGCAGTACTCAGGCCTCAAACTGCTGATCTCCCAACCTTCCAGTGGTCACGTTCAGCGCCTTAACCACTAAGCCACCACAGTCCCTTAACTGCTAAATACAGAACCTCATGCTTCAGAAGTAGTCTTACCTCCAAAGGCCAAGTCCAGAGAAAACAAGATGTCGATGTTCACTTTAACAACCTTCATATATACATTTTTAAAAATCAATTACTGGCATACATGAGCAAAAAGGTATCCTTAGCATTCCCTGCAGGGTTTGTAGACTTCACAACTGGTCATCTTTCCAGCCATTGTGAGAAAAGAATTCCGGACTAAACTGAAGCATTCTTGTGTTCTCAACATAAAGATGGAGCACAAATGTACAGAAGTGTTGATTTGTGACGGAAAGGCAGTTACCTTTGTCATAAAGATAACGAGACGTAAAATGTATGGCTCTCTTTTGTAACTTTCTCCTGTACTAGAAAGAACTGTAGAAATGGTCATTCAGACTCTTACCATTCT
The DNA here is from genome assembly GCA_035047305.1 of Bradypodion pumilum. Classification (NCBI taxonomy): domain Eukaryota; kingdom Metazoa; phylum Chordata; class Lepidosauria; order Squamata; family Chamaeleonidae; genus Bradypodion; species Bradypodion pumilum. Next base: position 11,347,355 of record JAWDJD010000015.1, read on the forward strand.
TGGCCATAAACATAAAAGTTACAGACTCCGTTCCCAATTTAAACACTGCCGTGGCGCTTTCAAACTTTAGACAGCACCCTCGAGTAAATGCCCAGAACTTCAGATGATCACAGAACATTGCAGGGTGGCAGTGAATTTATTTATTTATCTTTGAAAGCAACGCTTCGAATAATTCAGACCTTCCAAAAAGCTCAGAAGACAAGATGAATATGAAGCAAACGCAACACGAGATTATTTTTTTCTCTCTGTGCTCTTTCATGCCCTCTGCCGATAAGAAAGCAGAGTGAACTGTCTTCCAGACCTATTATGAAAGATGGCACCAATCTATGACAAGATCCAAGGATATCACAGAGTTTCAATACTCATTAGGAGGATAGGAATTATAGAATAACGGAGTGGGAAGGGGCCTTTTGAAAAGGTTACAGGATAGTTTATTTCGCCATAATTATAAATCATCTAATTTGATCTTCAAGGGTTCAGAGTAAAATTTTCACTAAATTCCTTTGAGACAGGAAACCAAACAGTGACCAAGATTAATGTCACAGACTAACCCCGGCTACCACTTCAAACATTTCAATACCAACCTGACAAAAATTCCCTTGCGTTGGAAGACCAGCAAGGCGCAGCCCTGCCGTGGCTTAGTGGTTAAGACGCTGAGCTTGGAGACTGGAAGGTCAGGGTTCGATACCCGAGTGTTGCGCGATGGATCTTGGGGACACGAAAGGAGCCTCGTTCGGGCGTCCCCTGAGCGGAGTTTCTCCAGCAAAAATCCTTTCAACCCAGAGTGATTCCTGACACGAAATGTATTTATCATGTGGCCCATTTGACGGACAACACATTCCGGGAACGTTTAGCTAGCAAAAATCCCCCAAAAGCTGTCTGAATACAAAAATGACACTGTATTTTGAGGACATTCCCGTCAAACTTTGTGAAACACTACAATCCTTGATGGAAAATACAGGATCCTGTAAGACGAAACTCAAGGTCTGGAAGGCAGGCGTGCAAACCTTCTCTTTAACCCCATCAAGATATGACTTGTCATAGCTTACATAAAAATGTATTTGTGGCATATCCAAAAATGATATAATGCCAATGGTGTAATTGTGAGTGTTCTAGCTTGCGATGAATGAACAAGGACTCTTGACAGCTATTTGACGGTTCCTCCTGTTTAGCGTCTCCAACCAGCAGGAGGAGCTAAACCAACAAGGAAAACACCGTCTATGATTTGTTGAGTAAGACTTTTTCCAATATTAGGGTCCCCGGCTGGTTACTTCCAAGCAGACTGAAATGTGAAGCCACGAATATTGCTAATATGGACACAGCCGACATACAAACTCTTTCACAAATCTTATCTATACCTAGACCAGGGACTCTCAACCTGTAGCCCATGGGCTGGATGTGGCCTGCGGCACCATTTCATGTGGTCCACCACCACCTCCACCACATCTGGAAGTGTCATGTGATGGAGGATGGGCAAAATGGCCATCCGGCCCACCGAAGCTGCCTGAGGGAGCTTGACCCGGGCCCCGGCTTAAAAAGGTTGAGAACTCCTGACCGAGACTTTCAGAAAGGCATGTTGTTGGCAAGTGAAAACCATTGAGCATTCTAGTGCAACCCTAGTATAGAGTAACCAGAGAGATAGGAAAGACTAGCCTGACCTAAAGGAAGTTGTTTTGCATTGTTTGTCTCTAATGACAATTAAAAAGGTTCTTTCCTGCCTCAGGGATCATCTGACCCTATTTGTCTGCCCCAGCCCTTTGGAACCTCCTGCCACTAAAATTGCACCTCCAGACAGAACTGTACCCCTTCAGAAAGGCATTCGAAACCTGGCTCTGCCAGCAAGTATGGAGTGGATCTGGTATTGCATCCCAGCCTTGCTGGCTCGTTTAGCCCTGTGGGGATTTCAACTAAGGGGTTTTAACTATGGGGCTAAGGAGTTTTTTACAGATGTTATTTTATCATTTTAATATTGGGTTTTTTATTGTATGGGATTTCACGGTTGATGTGAGCCGCCTTGGGTCGCCGAGGCGAGGAAGGCGGCCTATAAGTCGAATAAATAAATAAATTTGCATGTGTTAAGGCCTTTGTTTGCTCTGGCCTTCTCTCTCTTCCTTTTTTGCCTTGGAAGAGGAAAGATGTCTTTTTGAGCTCCTCCATCTTCCAGGCCACATGGCTGGAAGAAAGACTTTACTTCTTTCCAAACCAACTTCCACCAGACTCCTGAGCACATATGCATCTTCTAACCTCATTTTGTGAGTCAATGCTATTTTTCTTTCTTTCAAGTATCTAGTCTGGGTGTGTTTATTACCTGGGTTAAAAAGTGGGGGGGGGGATCTGGGAGACTTGCTTTCGGACATAAAATTGCCTAAAAACCCACCCCGCTGTGCTGTGCTGCTGCGGCAACAAATAACAAAAAACAGCCGCAACTAGGCTATTGCACCTCCCACCAGCCAGCTTGTCATGGAGTAGAGGCAATGCTTTTTCACATCAAGTCAGAATTCACTGAGCCAATGTTTTTAAACAGAAGATAGCAGGCAAGAAACGCCCTGGGAGTGTGAGAAGACTTCTGGCACGAGAAGGTTCTCGAAGTGCAGTGACTTCCCAAGAAGCAAGATAGGAAAGAGATTGTCTCAACAGCTGGAAAGTGTTAATTAGAAGCAACATAAGCAGAATGCGAACATTGCTTCCCAGAGCAGAAAAGGCAAGGGAGAAGAAGGGGCTGCATTCTGACTTACCTTAAGATACAGAAGCAGCTCTTAGCCCCCGAAGATAAGCGGCAGAATCCAAATCTCTGTTTGCTGTCAATGTCTGTGAGCACAAAAGTGAAGTTCTGGCCAACATGGCCAACTGTGATGCTGGAAAACGGAGAGAACAAAGGCATTTCTTAACAGGCTGTTCATTTCAACCACGCCAAGTATCTTAAACAGATTTAAGTCATTGAACCCCGCTGTATTTCCTTTCTCAACTCAGCTTCCCCCAGAAAGTTAAACTTAATGACACACAACTCAATGCTGCACAGGCAAGAGACAAATCATCCTGGGGGGGGGGGGGATCCACTTAGCCCAGGAGTGCCCAAACTATGGCTTGCAGGCCTGATCCGGCCTCCGATGCCAATTCATACAGCCAGCGCGCCCTCATCACTCCTGGAAGCAGAAGTAAAACACGCCCATACTGAAGCAAAGAGGGCAGAGTGGGCCGGATGAATTGGCATTGGGGCCATATTCCGCCCACAGGCCATTGTTTGGGCACCCCTGGTTTAAGCAGAGAAAACGGCCGCCTAAAATCTGTCTCATCCTGTTGCAAAACAGATTGCGAAGGCGCGTTTTATTTCCGCTTCCAGTGGGAAGAACCACATGACCGGCCTGCTGAACCACGCAACCGGTCTATGGCCCAAAAAGTTTGGGCACCTCTGACTTAGGCCAGCATGAGTAGCTTAGCACCATTCTACCAAATATAAACAAATCAATCCAATTTTTAAAAATGCATAAATCTGCACATGAAATAATACAGCTGAAGTGGAAAAGGCAAGTTTATTTTGCTTTTTTAAGAAAAGAGCATTGAATGCGTCTTAGACAGAACCATGTCAGAGACATATTTACTGCACGTGAAAAGGAGGTGCAGTAAATATCTGTTTATAGCCAAAGAGCCAGCGCTGTCTGCATTTTGCAGAAGTTTCCGTGGATATGTGGCAGGCATGACTAGACACCGGAGTGCATGGAACACTAATTAACTTCCCACCGTTGTGGTCCCTATTTATCTACTTGCAATTTCTTTGCTTTCGACCTGCTAGGTTGGCAGGAGCTGGGACAGAGGACGGGAGGCTCACTCCATCACGCAGCACTCGGATCTCGAACTGCTGACCTGCTGACCAGTCATCAAGTTCAGCGCTTAACCACTAAGCCACCGCAGTCCCGTTGTGTGTGTTTTCGTGTCAGAGATTACTCTGGGTTGAATGGATTTTTGCAGGGGGATGCCCAGATGAGGCTCCTTTCGTGTCTCCTTTCGTGTCCCCATGTGCAGCTCTAGGGGAATCGAACCCCGTCCTTTCGGTCTTCAAGCACAGCACTTTTCCGGGAAGCTGTCACAGTCCCATTAAAGAGGTATAGAAGGGTAAAATTGTACCGCTCCCCCCAAAAACAACAACAACAACAGCCTTTTGAAACACTGCTAAGTCTCAAAGCCTCTAGAGCACACCTGCACATAGGTATTGTAACAGCACGGCGATTCTTTGCTGGTTCTCTTTATCTCGGTACAGTGGCGCCGAAGCACCAATTCACCACCACCAAGAGTGAGGTTGATAACAAGGTTTCATAGCTGAGCATTGCCCCGAAAGTCATGATCGTACCAAGGGTGTTCATTTCACCTCTCTTTCAAGAGCACAAACAACACAACAATGCAGTACTGTTTTAGCGATGCTAGTGGGGTGTGGGACTCCTCCCTTGCCACTGAACTTTACCTCTAAGGAGGAAAACTCCTCCAATTCTGCCAAAACGACTTCCTCCACTTAGGAACTGAAGCGTAGCAAACAAGGAGGGAAAATGCACCAGGCGCTAGAAACCGGGTAGAAAGCCTTCTCGTTCCTAACACTGTAATTAGTAAAGGATATTACTGCTAGCAGCTTGATACCTCTTCTCATAAATAACAGCTTGCTTTATACCATGTGTGAAACCTATTTACTTAAAGAATGGCTTTCCTAGAGTGGCGGGGAGAGAAATGTATAACGTGCGTTTTAATTTCTTTGCGCTTTGCCAGGTTGTGTGCGTGCATGCCACACATTGCTTACAGGCAAACTCCTGGGAGAATCCTATGCTGACTTCTACAGAACCCACTGCCTTTACTTCAAGGACAATGAACTGCGACAGGTAGGGGTTGAGACCAGGTTGCTCTCAAAAAGCAATGGCTAAAGGCTAATACACCCTAGTGTTTATTCCACGTTTCCTTGTAAATTCCCACTGCAGATCGAGAAGGTATTCTTCTTCAGGCGCCGTATCCGTTCTGGATATTGGCTATCATCATGGCGATAGTCTTCCTGTTCTTAACTCCTTGGAGCAGGTCTTCTGAGGATCTTCTACACCAGTCTCTCAGGTCCTTCAGCCACAAAGTCCATCCATGTCCAGGGCCTCTTAATTCCCAGGGATCTTTCCATGGAGTGAGAGTTGGATTATTCTATACTTTATGTTGTTCCTCATGATATGCCCAAGGTATTGGAGCTTTCTTTGCTTGATGGTATTAAAGAAGAAGTTCCCAACTTTTTCAGGCCAGGAGCCAGGTCACGCTCTCTCCGGCAGCTTTGAGGACCGGACGGCCATTTTGCCCTGCCTGCATGATTTGGTGGCCATTTTGTCCCCACAGCTTCAAAGGGGATGGCCATTTTGTTTCTCAACTGCCCTTGGTGAGGTGGGGGGGCACATGAAATGGTGCCATGGGCCAGATCTGGCCCATGGGCCTTAGGTTGGGAACCCCTGCCTTAAAGCATTCCTGTTCTTTACCCATCCAGCACAACACTTCTACATGAGTTACATGGAAAACCTATGACATCCTTAGCAGCTGTCTGTAGGTCCACATTTCACCATAAGGTATGTCAGAAGCATTTTTCCCACTCTGCAGATGTGACCAAAACCTTGCAGCTGTCCTAAGGCCACCAACCAGTTAGGGAGGAAGGACTGCGGTGGCTCAAGGTGGGGTTTGAACAAGCAGTGCTCTAGACCACAGTTCAACCTCTCAGCTATTATATTAAAATAGCTTTCTTAAAATATATGGTGTACCTTCCAAGAGTCCAGTTATACGGCGAGCATCCTTGTAGTAGACCACTGGGGTTAATGCCTCCAGGCTGTTGGTGTTTTGCCTCTCGGAATGGCATGCTCTGCACTCCAAATCTCTTGAGCCACTTGCTGGTTGTGTCCCAAAAAAACTCCACCCAAACACTAAACTGGCCCTATGCTCCCGCAAGGACGAAACTTGCAATGAAGTGGCGAATCAAAAGTTGAATCGTGCTTTCTGAGCTCATCATGAGGCATCGATGAGGACTTGAGTTTGGCCAACGGCCAAGCCAAGAAAGTGGCTCCATTTTGGCAGTCCAGGGTTTGATAGGGACACGAACGAAGAAGCTCCGCATTGACACAAGAATATCTGCAGTTTCCAAATGTTCCCCCTTCCCCTACTAATGTGACTTTATTTAAGAATCCCCACACAGATTTTAAAAAGGTAAATTACAGGGTAGGGGATCAAAAAAATTCTCACCTGTACCTCAAGCTCTACCAAAGGCCCATAAATTAATAGAAAAGTCCAGTTAAGGCAGGGTTGACAGTACATATAGCCAAAGGAGATACGGTAGCAGCCCTTTGGTCTATTTTCTTGGTTGTTCCAAAGAGTCTTAGTGGTTAGAACAGGGATTCTCAACCTGCGGACTGTGGGCCAGGTGCGGCCCACAGCACCATTTCATGTGGCCCCACCACCACCTCCACAGTGGCAGGTGGTGGAGGAAAAGCAAAATGGCCGTCCGGCCCCCGAAGCTGTCTGAGGGAACGTGACCCTGCCCCCCGGCTTTAAAAGGTTGAGAACTCCTGGGTTAGAACAATGGACCAGGACTCAACAGACCTATGCTCAAAACCCCACTTGGCTGTGATGCAAACTATTAAGCCAATACTGTTTATAGCTCCCTCCGCATAATTATTAAACTGGCCTGCTCCAAATGTTCACTACTCCTACTACTGCTACTCTTCCTCTTCCTCCTTCCATATCCAAATATTGGTGATCCTTATGGCGATCAGCCATGAAGATTCTCCTGAGAATATAATGCAGTGGCCTTCCATTGGCCTTCCGCATCGCAATGTGACACCGGTACGTATCACTGACCCAGTTCTATGACTCGCTTTCTGGTCCTGAGCCCTTTGGTCATGCAAAGTCCTCATCATCAGCCCCAGGCCAGGAGGGATGAAGCTTCTGCCCTCCCTCAAGAGGGATTCAAGTGGGACCATTTAATCCACTTGGGGACCATCAACCTTCCCTGTGGACTTTGCCACCCAAAGCTGTTAGTCCTCAGGGTAGTTCGTTTAGTTCAGTGATGGGGAACCTCGGCACTTCAGCTGTTCTTGAACTTTCAGGATACCTTAGAGACCGCATCGTCCCAAGAGTGTCTGCCCGTCCAACTAGAGTGGACCGGAGGGGCTCTCTAATGGTGCCATCAGTTAGGGGTGCACATTTGTCTAGCACCCAAAGGAGGGCCTTCTCCGTGGCCGCACCAACTCTCTGGAACCTCCTGCCAACAGATCTAAGACTTCAAAGAGAATTGCTGCCCTTCAGGAAAGGATTGAAGACCTGGCTGGCAGGGCAGGTGTGGGGCCCGAATGGGATCACGGTCCCTGCCTGCTGGCTTACGTAAAGAATTAAGAACTCTCTCTTCCTTTTTTAGAGTGGGTGGGATGGATGGGTGGGATAAGGGGTTTTTAAAGTGTTTTTATATGTTTTTTAGAATTTGTTGTAATGCCGCCCTGAGTCGGGTTCTGCCTGAGTGGGCGGCATATATAAATACGACTAAATAAATAAATAAATAAATAACTTCAGTTCCCAGAAGCCCTGATCAGCAGGAGTGCTAACTTGGGCTTCTGGGAATTGAAGTCCAATAACATCTGGAGTGCCAAGGTTCACTATCACTGGGTTAATTAACCACCGCCTGACACTTAGTGTTGAGTTGCTGGCAGTAGGGTCTGCTCTATGACCATAGCAAGGTCACCTGGCCAGACTGGTTACATGTTCACTACCGCCAACATTCAACTGGGTTCTTGAGCTGATGTCAAGTGGATCAACCAGGTCTCCAGGATCTCAGACAAAGAAAGCCCTTCCCATCATCTGCCCCCGCTTACCATTATCAAAAAAAGTACATGGAAGCAGAGACGAACCAAAAGGGGAAATGGTGCATAGAAGAAAAACGGAGAAACCAAGGCCACGGAACATTGGAACCTACCCAACATGGAAAGTGTACACCAGGGGTTCCCAATGCAAGGCCCATGGGCCAGATCCAGCCCACGGCACCATTTCATGTGGTCCCCCACCCCTCCAAGGGCATTCAAGAAACAAAATGACTACCCCTCTAAAGCTGTTGGGACAAAATGGCCACCCTCGTCGTGCAGGCAGGGCAAAATGGTAGTCCGGCCCTCAAAGCTGACTGAGAGTGTGACCTGGCCCCCAGCTTGAAAAGGTTGGGAACCACTGGTGTATACAAGCATTCACCAACTTGAAGCAAACAGGCCCAATGCCATTCGAAGCCCAGCTCTTTAGCTAGCAGCGGTGAGAAAGTGGGAGGAAAGGTACATTTTTTACTAGCCTCATCAAAACTTTTGACACTCTGGAAAGTGCCATTCCAACATCACATAATCACAGCCACTGTGATTTGCAGAATCGCCATAAAGAGCTGCAGTTGTAAAGGCTGCGCATTGTCAACTGCAGGAGCGTAACTATTAAATCAACAAAAGTTTTAACTCTTTGGCATTAAAAAGCCTCGCTAGAAACAGGAACAAAACTTGATTTGACTCTTGCCGGTGCGTGGTAAAATTAAAACTTTTTTTGACGGCGCCCATAAAATTTCTTAGGGGAAAAAAGAATATTGCCACTATAATTTACACTTGGGCGCTTTAAATCACGTCCCAGGTAGACAGGAGCATTAAGAAGGGTATGGTTTTTATTTTCTGCAACTGTTTTATTGACAAGAGAGTTGTTTCGTGTTTTTATTCCCCCCGTCTTGTAAAAAAAAAAAAAAAATCCAGAAATCTAATACTAACCTGTCCGCACAGAAGGGGAAACTGAATTTGCTCAGGGTCTGTAGAATTTCCTGCGGAGAGAAAATAAGAGAGATAATTTATACATCTAACGGGGCCAATAAATCTAACATTAACCACCCGAACACAATTCTGCCACTCTGCCCTGCCGAATCAAGAGACAGATGAAGAGCAATGGGCTTTTTATCAATTACATGGGAAGAGGACCCAAGCAGTCAGTCATGTGAAATAATAAACAAGGAACAAACTTCATTAAAAATGAAAAATTAATCAAGATTCACACATGGGTAAGCAGCCGGGGCTGCTCCAGTGGGGCTTCCCAAGGGGAGACGGCAGCGTCTGGGTCGACAGGCGTTAACTCGCCTCTGGGGAGATGCTCCGACCTGACCATATGGACACCGGCGAACACCGACCACATCAACCGGCTCTTGAGCCTGGCAACGTTTCCCCCAGTTTGGCAAAGAGCTGGCTGGTATCCTAGAAACAAGGGTGGCAGGGAAGAGGAGGAGGATAGGCTTGTTGACAAGCCACAACACAAAACTGTGCCAAGGCGGGCTCTCGAGATCCAGTTCTTCTATGTGGTCCCATCGCTTTGCCACGCTGGAGCCAGGATGCTGGATCTAAGTGGGAGTCTGTTAGGGAGGGGGGACTGTGGTGGCTCAAGTGGTTAAGACGCTGAACTTGATGACTGGAAAGGTCAGCAGTTCGAGACCTGAGTGCTGCACGATGGAGTGAGCTTCCGTCGCCTGTCTCAGCTCATGCCAACCTAGCAGTTTGAAAGCAAGAAATTGCAATTGTAGATCAATAGGGACCACTTTGGTGGGGAAAAGGTCTTAGTGGTTAAGACGCTGAACTTGACGACTGGAAGGTCGGCAGGTCAGCAGTTCGGAGACCCAAGTGCTGCATGGCAGAGTGAGCTTCCGTCGTCTGCCCCAGCTCCTGCCAACCTAGCAGTTTGAAAGCAAGAAATTGCAAGTGGATAAATAGGGACCACTTCGGAGGGAAAGGTTAGTCATGCCTGCCACACGTCCATGGAAATTTCTGCAGACGCTGACACCGTTGGCTCTTTGGCAATAAGCAGAGATGAGCACAGAACTTTAGAGTCAGATACGACTGGCTATCAAGCAAGGGAGGCCTTTACCTTTGTTTACTCTCTGATATAATTTTTAAAAGACTTGCGAGGGTTAAAGTCAAAGAAGTAGGACCAAAATCCAGAGCTCCAAAATGCAGAAACCACGTGTTTAAAAATAAGAAATGGCCGTTAAAAACAACATCACAATGCCCATTTCCCAGATATTTATAAGTCCAGGAATTGGAAAAAGAGAAAGAGAGAGCAAGAGAGTTTCTGGTGGTATGAGTGGTGTTGTTTCAAATTGAACTGCGCTAAACAAACCTTAGCACATTTTGATAAAATTAACGCACAAACGGGTAGGGCTCTCCAGACCAGGAATAATAAATTATCTGCGCTGATAGCAAAGCTGATGCGCCATGCTTCGTTTATTTTTAAGACCACTTCCATCATTTAACAAATAAACCACATCAATCTAATCACCCATTCAATGGAGCATAAAACATATTGACTCCCTCCTACACAATTCAATTGAGCATGCCCCATGCCTTCATCCACTTTTCAAGCTCAATTGCTCGACAGCGGAGAACCTTTCCTTTCTGTTTTTAAAGAGCAGAGCAAGGGAGGTTTGCCAAATTAAAGGTTATGCGCTGGGAGGGAATAGCCTCAGCAAGAGAACAAGCGGAGAGAAGAACGGAGGTAGGGTGGCCGGCCGTCTGTCTGTTTTTGTCTGTCCATCCTAGGCAGTACAAACTTTTTAATGTGTCTCTTTAAAAGTGTGGAAAAGTTTGCCAAGAGTGTCAGGCGGCGGTTAACCAACTGGACCACCCTGAGGACTAGCAGCCTTGGGTGCAGAAGTCCACAAGGAAGGGGGATGGTCCCCAAGGGAACGGGGACATAATGCCTTTTGCCTTCTGCATCGCAGCATGACACCCATATCTCTGTTCAAGTTCTGTGACTCCCTTTCTGGTCCTGAGAGCCCTTTTGGCACACAACATCCTCATCATCATCATCCCCAGGCCAGGACGGATGAAGCTGCTGCCTTTCGTCAAGATGGATTCAAGTGGGGTTTAATCCACTTGGGGACCATCACCTTTCCCTGTGGACTTCGGCACCCAAGGCTGCTAGTTATCAGGGTGGTCAGGTTAGTTAACCGCCACCTGACACTTCAGTGCTGAGTCGCCGGCAGTAGGGTCTACTCCAGTGGTGGCCAACCTTGGCAACTCCAGGTGTTCTTGGACTTCAATTCCCAGATGCCCAAGTCAGCACTCCTGCTGATCAGGGCTTCTGGGAATTGAAGTCCAAGAACAGCTGGAGTGCCAAGGTTGGCCACCACTGGTCTACTCCATTACCGCAGCAAGAAAACCTGGCCAGACTGGGTAAATTAAGTCAGTCACAAGAAATTGTCTTTATTTTTTACTCCGTTCCCTTGCAGCTACCTGTGACTACAACTCTATATGCCACTTTCACCACCTCCTTCGTTCTCTGTGAAAGAATAAAATGGGGGGAAAGGAAGTAAAGGTAAAGACTGCCCTTGCTTGAAAGCCAGTCGTATCCAACTCTAGGGTCCAGTGCTCACCTCTGCTAATAGCTAAAGAGCCAGCGCTGTCTGCATCTGCAGACGTTTCCATGGACACGTGGCAGCCATGCCTCGGCACCGAAGTACGCAGAAAACTGTTTACCTTCCCACCAAAGTGGTCCCTATTTATCTCCTTGCAATGTCTGGCTTTCGAACTGCTAGGTTGGCAGGAGCTGGGACAGAGACAGGCGCTCACTCCGTCCTGCAGTATCCGGGTTTTGAACTGCTGACATTCCGCCTCCCAGTCAGCGTCTTAACCACTCGAGCCACTGCAGGAGACAATGGCAGAGGAGACTCTTGAGAAGTTGCAAACCCACCTGAACTTCCCAAGTTTCCTAAGCCCAGTTTCTGGATCGATTCCCAAGTCTACATTTCTGCAAATCTTTTTACACCCAGCTTGATTAAAAAAAAAAAGCATTTTAATGAGCATTTTGTTAAAAAAAACCACAACCAAAAGAGTGAATCCATAGCAGCCAGTCTGTGCAGCTAAAGAGCAGGGCAAGAACTACATCCCAGGAGAGGGCCGGCAGATCTATCTCATGGCGGGCTCTAGGACATTTGCCACCTGGTACTGACACCGTATCCCTCACCGCCAAACTCTCCTCCTTTCCATAATCAAAACAATGCTGACATTCTAAGCCCCGCATGGATTTTCTCAAATCCCTCTCCATTGATCCGGCCAACACGTAAACCTATCGGAAACAACGTGCGGTGCTCATTGATTAATCTTGGTCTCAGGCGCTCAGGTTTTCGAAAATAAATGAGCCAGAGGGACAGCTCCACGGGGTCCCCATGTGCCGTCAAGCAAGTTTTTCAGAAGGAACTGAACCATGTCCAGGTCCCCCAAAGAGAAGGATTCGAGGAACACAGGAAGGAAGGTTTGCAAACAATTAATGATTTAGTTATATTTAGAGACTGTGGGATTTGGAACGTTCCTACATTCTTCTACTTTTTGGGGGAAGAGAAGTAGAAAATTGTACAAAGTCATCGAGACAGAAATTAGGCAAAGAGAGAAGGAAGGATGCGTTAATACAGGGATGCTCAACCTGTGGCCTACGGGTCCGATGCGGCCTACATGCCATTTCATGTGCCTCCCCTCTCCGCCTCCACCACACCATGTGGTGGAGGAAGGGCAAAATGGCCGTCCGGCCCCGTAAGCTGTCTGAGGAAGCGTGACCCGGCCCCCGGCTTTAAAAGGTTGGGAACTCCTGCTTTAATACCTAGTAAAACTATAGAGCTGATGGAACAGTTGAACTCAAGTTTCTAACCCATCTTCTAGGTCGGTGGACCAAGGACTAGTTATGACACAGTATAAAGATTTTTGCTATGTTCCTACAAACATAGTTCATTGAAGACCATGAGGCTTTGGGGTGATTAGTTCATGCCTTACCATGTTTTATAGTTGAAGAAAACTCACGTCAAAGAAGTGAAAGGCAAGGCAAAGCAAACTTAAGCATAACCCTTCTACATTTCCCCTACCTCATTGTCATTATTCTAGAACAGCGATGGCCAACCTTGGCACTCTAGGCGTTCTGGACTTCAACTCTCAGAAGCCCAAGTCAGCACTCCTGCTGATCAGGGCCTTCTGGGAATTGAAGTTCAGGAATAGCTGGAGTGGCAAGGTTCGCCATCACTGGTCTTGAATGTAGAACTGAAACAGAACAATCCTTGGTGGTTATCGATATCATTTATAGGGACTGCGGTGGCTTAGTGGTTAAGATGCTGAACTTGATGACCGGAAGGTCAGCAGTTTGAGACGACAGAGTGATCTCCTGTCTCTGTCCCAGCCTCCTGCCAACCTAGAAGTCCAAAAGCAAAACATTCCAAGTAGATAAATAGGTACCGCTTCAGTGGGAAGGTAACCAACATTCTGTGCACTCTAGGTATGCCTGCCACATGTCCACGGAAACATCTGTAGATGCAGACAACACTGTCTCTTTGGCTGTATACAGAGATGAGCACTGAACCCTAGAGTCAGATACGACTGACTTTCGAGCAAGGGAAACTTTTACCTATCTATATCATTTAAGTCAGGAGTTCTCAACCTTTTTAAGCTGGGGGCCGGGTCACGCTCCCTCAGACCGCTACGGGGGTCGGATGGCCCTTTTGCCCTTTCTCCACCACATGGCACTTCCGGGTGTGGTGGGAGCATGAAATGATGCTGCGGACCACATCCAGCCCACAAGCCGTAGGTTGAGAATCCCTGATTTAAGAAATGCTTTAAATACATACTGAAGCTGTACCATTTGGGAAAACCCTTTAAAATAGCCGCTCGGATATCATCTCATATAGATAGATAGATAGATAGATAGATAGATAGATAGATAGATAGATAGATAGATAGATAGATAGATAGATAGATAGATAGATAGATAGATAGATAGATAGATAGATAGATAGATAGATAGATAGATATAGATGTAGATATAGATATAGATATAGATATAGATATAGATATAGATATATAGATATAGATATAGATATAGATATAGATATAGATATAGATATAGATATAGATATAGATATAGATATAGATATAGATATAGATATAGATATAGATATAGATAGATATCCATCCACCACCCCCTCTTGCTTGTATTATCAGTGCAGAGTCTAGTAACTGAATACACCCAACTCAATCCAAGGGAGCAAACCAAGTTTCAAACCTTGGAAGCAAATTTTACCCGGGGGGGGGTGGGGGGCGGGGGAGAGGTGGACAGATTTAAAATTTAAAATTCACAACTAGTACACAGATGGGCAAGATTTTTTTTAACCATTCTCATTCGTGCCAGCGGGGGGGGGGGGGAGATGAGGGCAAATCCATTCATTATCAATACTGACAACCCTTGAATTTTTTAAACTTAATCGTGCCGGTTTCTTCAAATCCACCCCCTAAGGCCACCAGTCATTCAAATCTGGGCCCGGACATTACACAGGAGAAGGTCCCCAGCCGCCCCTGAGCTCTCTCGCGTCTTACACAACATACGTAAAGGCAGGAGATAATGGGCCAGCGTTGAATTCACTGCTGTACTTGCTTCCTCCTGGGACATCAACCTAGCAGATGTGATTTTTTTTCTTTAAAAAAAACGGCGCAACGGAAAAAGTAGCTGGTTTGCTCTTTAATGACGTTGACATGTAAAGAGCTCTCTCAGCAGTGCAAAATTTAAGCACAACATGCACACACACACAAAACGTCAAGCCCACCACTTCTGGACTGAATCGGGCTTTAAACACAATGTTTAGATGCTCTGCAAGTGTACAGATTGAAACCGAGTTCTAAATTGTGCGTTCACGTTGTTCAAACCTTTATTACGGCCCGCGTAGAACAACAAAAGGAATAGAAGTTAAAATGAGTGTACTTAAAATGTATCAAGAGACCACAGTGAAGGGTGCTTAAAAAGGAGCATTACTGCTTGTTAAGGAGTAGTAAAATTACAGTAAAACCCTGGATTGCAACCGCCTCAGTTTAAGTTTGCTGCGGTTTACAACCTACGGAAATGCTGTCCCGGCTTACAAATTTTTAATGTATTTTTTCCCGGTTTACAACGATCAATTTAGGACCATTTTTAAATTTCTCGATGCATTCCTATGGATGTTTCGGCTTACAATTTTTCCGGGTTGCAACAGAGGCAGTTGGAACAGACCGTCGTAACTCGGGGTTTTACTGTAGTACATAAGTTCAATAATGTTACAACTATTGCTGAACCTAAGATATAGCGCGAGTAGTTATGTGTACCCATTGGTTTATACTACAAAAGTTTGTGCCATAATTAGGGTGTGTTTATCTGTTGGTTTTCACAGACAAAATATAGGGAATGTTCCTTTAGACGTTTGTTCC
The DNA here is from genome assembly GCA_035047305.1 of Bradypodion pumilum. Lineage (NCBI taxonomy): Eukaryota > Metazoa > Chordata > Lepidosauria > Squamata > Chamaeleonidae > Bradypodion > Bradypodion pumilum. The sequence continues at coordinate 11,362,615 of JAWDJD010000015.1, forward strand.
TCCCAAAGGAACTCTATTTATGCAAGGGGCCGAGATGATATAAATAAATAACCCAAAGCAAAGGAAAACAGAATGTAGATTATTATTTTTAAAATCGTGTGTTTATTTTCCCTATTTTATAAAAGACAGGCTTGTTGAAAACAATGCATTTAAATGGAGTTTGCTTCTCTCCCCCCCCCCCTTTCTAGGAGGGCAAAGAAACTACAAAGGCAGATGATAAACATGCAAAAGTGCTATACAATGAATGAGTCGTATAATATATGTGAATATGTAAAATGACTTTGTTTGCTGGTCAAGTTCAAGTTCTGTTGCATAGCGAACAAAGCTGGGTAATCCGAAAGCAAATAAGATTTTTTAAAAGATATTAACTGGTGCCTTTGCATTTCAGAACCTAGGTTTTAAAATTGCTGCATCAAAAGAGCTTGAGGATGTTAGACTGTAAGCCGCCCGGAGTCGCTTCGGCGAGGAGGCGATAAAAGTCGAACAAATAAATAAATATTTGGTAGACATTTACAGTTTTCAGGCTTCTGTGTATCCTTTACAGATAACATTTCCCAAGCATTAAAGCGTTATTAGAAAAGATTCATTAAATATCCCAATATATCTGAATATTTTTCTTACTCAAGTCAAATCATTTTATTATGGTCATTGACCAGCACGGTAAAAAGGGTTTAAGTACATGAGATACAATCAAAAAGTACCACCACAAACTTCTCTACGTAAGTTGAAATAAAACAGAATAAAATCAGTTCTTAAAAATGGTGCTACATTTAGGCAGAGGTAATGAAACCTTTGAATCTGAATTGTAGCTTATTTTTATTATAATTTTATTGGTGGGGTTACTTTTAAAATGTATGTTTGTTGTATGGGGGACTTTATGTTGTTATCCACCTCATGTAGGGATTCATTCTCCCAAGAGAGGCAGGGTATAAGTACAACTATGGTTGGTTGATTGGTTGGTTGGTTGGTTGGTTGGTTGGTTGCTTGGTTGGTTGGTTGGTTGGATGGATGGATGGATGGATGGATGGTTGGTTGGTTGGTTGGTTGGGTTGTTTGGGTTGTTTGGTTGGTTGTTTGGTTGGTTGAGTGATTGGTTGGTTGTTTGGTTGAGTGGTTGGTTGGTTGGTTGGTTGGTTGGTTGGTTGGTTGGTTGGTTGGTTGATCGATCAATCGATCATCATCAACAACAACAACACCAACACAGATTTATACGGATAGAACAACTGATATCTCTAAAAGCTGACATAAATTCAAAAGTTTACAAGTTATAGTTATATACATGAGAATAATAGAAATGTCTGTATACAAATGCACATAACAGATACAGTATACTTCAGTTGAGTATAACACAGGATTACAACTGCAAAGTAAAGAAAAAAATCCTGAATTAAAACAAGCGCTCTTTCTCCAATCGTAGTCAAATGTATGCAAATCTTTTTGCAAACATCCACAAACATTTATTCTAAGCCCCTGAAAAGTTGCCCTCCTTTGGAAGCATGAAAATTGGGAGAAGGAGGAAGATGCAAAAGACCAGCTTTAGACTAGAGGCTAGGGCTCTTTGCATAAATATTCAAGAGGAAGATTATAGGATTCTTGCCCGTCCCAGTCTTAGGCTTCTGCAAAGTCCACGTAGAATCGCAAAAGAACAAAACTAACGAGAAGGAGAACAGATGTTAGACAATGCAAACGCCTTCTCTTTCCCTTATGAAGTGTGTTCCCCACCTCCCTTGGCCATGCTAAGATGGTTTCATTTCACCCCTCCCAATATGGTTGGGTCATTCAAGGATTCTCTTATAGGCTCCCCATGGTGGCCAAGAGCTCTAAGCTGGACCGCTGTCAAGGCTCCCAAAAGTTCCCAATAAAAAGGCATTATGCAAATCCCACCCACCCCCTTTCCTACCCTCTCTAAATGCAGAAAGACCCTCCAATAAGCAGCTCCCCCCCCTTGGTGCATTTGGAAGTCCCTACCTTCATTTCTGTATGGCGGGATGTTTGCCTCCGGGCCATGGGGCTTGTTTTGACAGTGGATTCCCCCCCTTCCTCCAGATAGTTGGGATTAAGTCGAGCCTGTTTAGATAAACTGGGGGGAACTCAAGGCCTTCTAGCTGCTGCTCTTCTTTCATTCCCCCCAAAAAACAACTGCAGATCTACGGTAGATCTCAGAGCTACGGTAGATCTCCCCGTGCATAAGTACAAAATTAAAGGTTGCTAAAAAGAAGCCATTGTAAATCTTAGTGCTAAAATAAGGCATCTGTACAGTACACTTTAGGCATGTTGCCCAAGTGATACGCTAGTGAGATATCATGTCCAGGAAAAAGAATTAAATGCTTTTTAAAAAGATCTTGCATCAATTCCTGTCGAAACAGACAATATGCACCAGTTTTTCACAGATTTACCGTATTTGCCCGCATATAAGATGTACTTCCACCCCACCGTTAAAATACACCGGGAAAACGAAATGCGTTTTATACTCCAGTGTGTCTTATATGCTGGCAAATACTGTATTTGTCGTCATATAGACACACTTCTTGATGTTGGGAAAGGTGGAGGGCAAAAGAAGAAGGGGCGGCAGAAAATGAGATGGCTAGATGGTATTGTTAATGCAATGGGCACAGAGCTGGGTGGGTTGAGGAGGATGGTGGAGGATAGAGGTGCCTGGCATGCAATGGTCCATGGGGTTGCAGGGGGTCGGAATCGACTGTGCGACTGAACAACAACAAGACACACTCCCCTACCCCCTTGAAATAGACCGGAAAATGGAGTGTGTCTTATACTCCAATGCACCTGCAAATACAGTAATCCGGGGATTCTCGGCCTGCGAGCCGGATGAGGCCCACAGCACCATTTCATGTGCCTCCTCACTGCATCCACCACACCAGAAAGTACCATGTGGTGGAGGAAGGGCAAAATGGCTGTTCGGCCCCCAAAGCTGTCTGAGGGAGCATGACCCCGGCACCCGGCTTTAAAAGGTTGAGAACTCCTGCGGTAATTATTATTGTTATTGAATGTAAAAGTATTACTCTAACAAGCATTTCAGATATGGATGCTCAAAACCACCCAAGGTCTTCTTGGAATGAGAGTACGGTGCAAGAAAAGCCATCGTGAACAGTTGTCCTGGTTCACAAATGTCTTTGTGAACATTTACGGTGTGTGTGTGTGTCCCTTTTTTCTTTCACAGTAAAAGAATCCTGACACGACACTCCAAAGTGTGCAAGGATGCATGTAGGACGTACAGAACTCAGCATGGCGTGACTCGTGGGCCAGAGGAATTTCTGAAATGTCAACACTGAGTAATTGCCGGAGTAGCGGGCGAACAGAAAAGGGAAGCCTTCGTCGGGTCAAAGGAAAGTAAATATCTTAATTCTGCCTTTGGACTCAGGGTAGCTGATTCAATTAGTGAAAAGGGTTGAAAGGGGGAACAGAATAACTTAAGGGAATTAACAGGCGCACGGGACACAGCGCATACAAAGCCCATCTGCAAATGACAGGAAAATGGAGAAGATTTCATCTAGTCCTTAAAACCTAAGACAGAGATTCTCAACCTGCGGCCTGTGGGCTGTATGCAGCCCGTGGCACCATTTCATGTGCCCCCACCGCCTCCAACACAACAGGAAGTGCCATGTGGTGGAAGAAGAGCAAAATGGCCATCCGGCCCCCGAAGCTATCTGAGGGAGCGTGACCCGGCCCCTGGCTTTAACAGGTTGAGAACTCCTAACCTAAGAGAAGACATCTAGTTTCTACTTCCGGATAAATGGTCTTACGATTGGATAGCCAACATTGCTTCTGCCAACAATTCTACACTTCCTCAATCCCAAGAAGGCAAGAAAAGTGTTTGACCATAAGTTGAACCATCAGTTAATTGAGCTCAACCAATCCAGAAGACTAGGGACTGTGCTGAACTTGACGACTGGAAGGTCGGCAGGACAGCAGTTCGGGACCTGAGTGCTGCACAACAGAGTGAGTCTCTGTCCCACTCCTGCCAACCTAGCAGTGCAAAAGCAAGAAATTGCAAGTAGATATATAGGTATCACTTCAGTGGGAATGTAACAGCGTTCCGTGCATCTCCGGTGTCTAGTCATACCTGCCGCATGCCCACGGAAACGTCTGCAAACACAGACAGTGCTAGCTGTTTGGCTATAAACTGAGATGAGCACTGAACCCTAGTCGGATACGACTGGCTTTCAATCTTTACCTGATCCAGAAGACTACCTGTCACATTGGCATACAAGGTCTTCCCCCCTAGGAATGTGTTGGCTTTCATCTACTGGACGAACAGCCATGTTTTTACAAACCATGAAGGATTAATATCTTGGAAAATATTGATGGAAGTGGGTAAGATCCTTATCCAATTCAAAAGAAGCACCTTCTTTGAAGATTGGTGCTATGGGAAATAACTTCCTTCTTGCTTCCTCTTTTAACCCATCGGGTGTCAAGGTGTAGGGAATAACTGGAATTTTAAAAAACTGACACTTAACCTTTTTTTAAAACCAAGGTACTATGAAAAGGTATCCGACTGTACCTTTAAAGTCCTGATTTTAAAACTACATCTAACTCTAATAAACTTAGCGACCGGTGGCAAATATCAGGACTCTCTCACATAGAAAATATACTAGCGCAGTGATGAATGAACTTTTTAGAGCCCGAGTGCCCAAACAGAGGGGTGGGGCGAACTCTGTGCTGGGGGAGGGAGGGAGCACTCCCATTGGGATGCTGGACAGAGGAGCGGGCTGAACTCTGTTGTGGGGTGGAGGAAGAGTTCCTATTGGGATGCTGGGCAGAGGGGTGAGGCGAACTCTCTGCTGGGGGAAAGAAGAGCTCCCATTGGGATGCTGGGCAGAGGGGTGGGTGAACTCTGTGCTGGGGGGGGAAAGAGCTCCCACTGGGATGCTGGGCAGAGAGGCGGGGCGAACTCTGTGCTGGGGCGACAGCGCATGTGCCCACTTAGAGGGCTCTGAGTGCCCCCTCTGGCACACACGAGCCCTGTCTATGAGCATGCATGCCGTCGCCCCAGCACAGAGTTTGCCCCGCCTCTCTGCGGCGCAGACAGCAGCCTGTTGAGTTTGGGCACTCGCTCTCTAAAAGGTCTGCCATCAGCCCTATGCCAATGTCTTCTTACAGAACATAGCATATGCAACAACTGTACTTGATAACCAAATATGTTTCTTGTTTTATGTGATTGGGGAAGGTCTTTGGAGATAAGCACTGCACAGGATAAGCTTGGATACTGGTTACCAGTTGCATTCCATCATAGCATAAAATGTTTTCTACTCAAAAGGGTGACAGTGAAACCCTTCAACTGCCTGTTTTTTTGGGCGGCGTATACAAGATCCATCCACATAACTTATGCTCGGGAAGTTACCTAACTATCGCCAAGTTGAATCACCAATTATTTACATGTACTGATCCTTTGCCTCTTGTTGAAGAAATCTGGGCTTATTCCACAAATACCGCAAACGTTGTAAAGTGTGCAAGCTACAGTTACACGGCGCACAAGATGCTCCTGTCAAAGAAATGTCTGTCGTTATGTAGATGCTGCTGCTTCTGCTATACGAAGCATTAAAAAAAAGAATTTAACAGTTATCGCAATAAAATGTTCAGATAAAACTCCAGGCACTAAGCTACTGGAACTAACGGAGTGATAGATAACCAAACTCAAGAATAATAAATTAAGGGAAACCATAAAAAGGCTCAACAGACAGAACAAACACTTTCCCTGACATTTTAATTTGGGTTTCACTCTTCTGATGAAGTGTAAAAGAAAACCTGGGCACTGATAACAGAGTGATTTTTAGGCGTTGCCATCTCATTCTCATCTGTAGAGAGGAGGAACCCTCTTAAAAGAGGTAGATAGTACCAGGGATACTCAACCTGTGGCCTGTGGGCCACACCACCTTCACCACACCAGGAAGTGCCATGTGGTGGAGGAAGGGCAAAATGGCCGTCCATCCTCAAAACTGTCTGAGGGAGTGTGACCCGGCCCCCGGCTTTAAAAGGTTGAGAACTCCTGATGTATACCATGTTAATGGATAAGGAAACATACCAGGAGCCTATTAACAAGTAGACGCTGCAGTTGTTAAAAAGAAACACCACATCTAACATTTTTTTGGAGGGTATAGTATTTCCTACTTCAGTAATAAAGAGAAACAACTTCTTTTTTTAAAGGAACAAGTTCAACTCTCATCAACAATAAATACTGTACTGTATATACTTGAGTATAAGCCGAGTTTTTAGCCCCAAAAATGGACCCCAAAAAGGGAACTCGACTTATACTCAGGTCAATGACCATGAGGGTCCCAAGGCTGCATCGAATTGAGATATGCTAATAATTTAATTAATTTTACCATATTTTCATGTATTGTGAATATTGAAACTCACTAGCAGCTGCTGCATTTCCCACCCTCGGCTTATACTTGGGTCAATCTATTTTCCTGAGTTTTCAGGTCAAAATTAGGTGCCTCTGCTTGTATTCAGGTCGACTTATACTCGAGTATATATGGCAAGCCCAAGCTTCAGAAGTTGAAGAATCAGTTTCACTCCACTATGACTTCTGAAACGCAACAGGCAAAACTTGGCTTTTGATTTATGATACACGTTAGATAAGGGGTTCTCGACATTTTTAAGCCAGGGACCAGGTCACGCTCCCTCAGATAGCTTTGGGGGCCAGATGGCCATTTTGCCCTTCCTCCACCACATGGCACTTCCGGGTGTGGTGGGGGCAGTGGGGGGGCACATGAAATGGCACCATGGGCCGCATTCGCCCACGGGCTGCAGGTTGAAAATCCCTGCATTAGATGGGATCACTGCTCTTTCAGGAGAAATTTGGTATATTTATGTAAGCCTAAAGGTAAACGTAAAGGTTTCCCTTGCTCGAAAACCAGTCGTATCCAACTCTAGGGTGTAGTACTCATCTCTGATTCAAAGCCGAAGAGCCAGCACTGTCTGCTTCTGCAGACGTTATCGTGGTCATGGGGCAGGCATGACTAGACACCGGAGAGCACAGATCACTGTTTACCTTCTCACCGAAGTGGTCCCTATTTATCTACTTGCAATTTCTTGCTTTCCAGCTGCTAGCTTGGCAGAAGCTGGGACAGAAACGGGAGTTCACTCCACCGTGCAGTACCCGAGAATTGATCTCCGACCTTCCAGTCAGCGAGTTCAGCATCTTAACCACTTGAGCCACTTTAGCAGACAACTTTAAAATCAGCACATAAAGCTCTATATAGATTAATCCACTTCTCAGTTAAAACTTGCAGTCTCAGAATGCCGTAGAAGGAAAAATCAGGGGGGGGGGGGATTACATTTTTTCTTTAAATATCACAAGCTTTCAACAACAACAAACCCAACCACTGGGGAATTGCCAGAAGTGACCTTTTTTTGGCAGTCTTATGGTGATGGAATTATACAGTCCTCATTCACAGCCTATTTAAAATTCCTTAATTATGCCAATTACAACTTTAAATCGGGTTTTATTTCTGAATAATTTAATTAGCTCTTTTGAGATGCAAAGCACCTTTTCCTTTGTACATCTGAAATGCAACTGCTTGGGCTATGTGTATATGGAGTATACATTCTAGCAGGTCCTGAATAATAACCTGAAGGCTGTGAACACACACACACACACACACACACACACACACACACACACACACACACACACACACACACACACACACACACACACACACACACACACACACACCTCTTATAGATGCCTCAATGCATATTCAATGTAATCCATTGCTGGGGTTGGCCTGCTATATGCAGAGAAGACACACAAAATTAAGGCCTGTGGACCAGATTCGGCCCATGGCACCATATCATGGGGCCCCACCCCACCCCTCCAAAGGCATTTGAGAAACAAAATGGCCACCCCCCTTTGAAGCTGTTGGGACAAAATGGCCGCCCCCATCATGCAGGAAGGCCAAAATGGCCATCCAGCCCTCAAAGCTGACTGAGAGAGCATGAGTAACCCAGCCTGCACGTGTTGCTTTTCCTGCTGAAGTGGTACCCACTTATCTGTTTGCAGATTTCTTGCTTTCGACCTGCTAGGTTGGCATGAGCTGGGATAAAGACGGCAGGAGCTCACTCCGCTCTGCAGCACTCGGATCTCCAACTGCTGATCTGGAGACGTTTTCGTGATCATGTAGCAGGTATGACTAGACACCGGAGTGCACAGAACACTGTTACCTTTCCTGCCGAAGTGGTGCCTATTTATCTACAGTACTTGCAAATTTCTTGCTTTCGGCCCGCTAGTTTGGCAGGAGCTGGGACAGAGACGGAGGGAGCTCACTCTGCCGTGCAGCACTCGGGTCTCGAACTGCTGACCTGCCAATCTTCCAGTCATCCAGTTCAGCACCTTAACCACTATTTGTTTGTTTGTTTGTTTGTTTATTTGTTTGTTGATTGATTGATTGATTGATTGATTGATTGATTGATTGATTGATTGATTGATTGATTGATTGATTGATTGATTGATTGATTGATTGATTGATTGATTGATTGATTGATTGAGAATACTGAGGGTGAATCAGAGCAGGTAGAAGATGATGATCCTTGGGAAAGTGAATGAAGATCTTTTTTCTGCTTAGCGCCCGTAAATGGTTTTGGGTAAAAAGGGGATAGATCGATTCCTTGAACAAGGAACAAAGGAAATAACCTTTATGCCCTTTCCGACTTTTACAGGAGCCAGAAAATGTAACCAAGGTAGACAGACGGGATCTTCAGCCACTTCTATACTGATGGACTCTCGTTCCCATTGATTCCGCCTGTTTCCCTGCTACCAACCGTTAGACCTCATGGGCGGGAATCTAACCATTATGCATGATTACCATGACCTGCCTTGAGCCACTCAAACTGGACAGCGGTGGGGGGGGGAATGAAAAATTAGTTGCATGCAAGAAGCTGTGAGGAGATTTAATTAGCTCTCCTGCTGCTACGTATCACTCTCCAGGGCATCTATCTGGGGTTCTGAACTGTCTAATGAACCGCACCAGTTTCTTCCTCTGGGTTCACTTCACTGAAATGCGAAGCGTCGGTGCCAGTGGGGTACAAACAGTTGTGCAGATTGGCGTTTTCAAAGTCAACGCTCTGTGCACGCACAAAGGAACTAGGGCAGAGGAATAAATAGGGAAACGTGGCCTTGTTCTGCCCCCAGCAACCAGCCAAAATGAAGGTCAAGGTCGCCCTAGCTCGAAAGCCAGCTGTATCCGACTCTAGGGCTCAGTGCTCATCTCTGTTTACAACCCAAAAGCCAGCGGTGTCTGGTTCAGCAGACATTTCTGTGGACATGTGGCATGACTAGACACCAAAGTGTACGGGACACTGTTACCTTCCCACCGAAGCGATACCTATTTACCGACTTGCAAATTTCTTGTTTTCGAACTGCTAGGTTGGCAGGAGCTTGGACAGAGACGGGAGCTCACTCCATCATGCAGCACTCGGGTCTCGAACTGCTGACCTTCTGGTCATCCAGTTCAGCATCTTAACCACAAATAAACATAAATGCAAATGGGATTTTCCCAGTTTCATCGATCGTGATTTTAGTGTTCTGGAAATAATAGGCAGCAGGCAGCAATACGGGCCAAACACACAACTTTATTCAGAATAAGAATAGGTGAGCAGAGCTAACAACACACCCTCACATTCCTTAATTATCTCCGATCAGAACTGACAGTTAGGAAAAACAGTTGGAACCATTGACAGCTCTGTCTCCTGCACTTCTCGTTCAGAACCTTCCCGAAGTCTTGCAAGACTTTGGACCATAGTAAAGCAAATACATATTAAACTCCATCACAACAAAGACAAAATGGTAAACACGTTTCCTTAAATACACAACAGTGATGCACCTTCATTCATCGTCTTTCAGGAGAAGGTTTGGCAAGGTAAGAGAGGTAAGCCTTGGCCGCCTCTTTTACTACATGTTGTGGCTAAGTCGACTGAAAAAGGATTTGGAAATATTGTCAGCTCTTCTTTTAAGTGCTGCCTGTGACACAGCAGAAGACAACCTGTTGACTATGTCCATCCCTCGTCCTCCAATCTGAAGGTGCATCAATCACAAATCTTGACTTAAGTCTTCATAAAGTGCTATATACCATGCACAAAACTGGACTGCGGTGGCTTGGTGGTTAAGACGCTGGACTTGACAACCGGGAAGGTCGGCAGGCCAGCAGTTCAAGACCCAGGTGCTGCATGACAGAGCGAGTTTCCGTCGCTTACCCCAGCTCCTGCCAACCTAGCAGAAATTTCAAGTAGGTAAATAGGCACCACTTTGGTGGGAAGGTAAACAGTACACTATGGTGTCCAGTCATGCCTGCCACATGCCCTCGGAAACGTCTGCAGACGCAGACCGCACTGGCCCTTTGGCTATAAACATAAGAACAGCCTTGCTGGAACAGGCCACAGCCCATCCAGTCCAGCATTCTGTCTCACAGTGGATGAGCACCGAACACTAGAGTCGGATACGACTGGTTTTCAAGCAAGGGCAACTTTTACCTTTACTTAAGTTGTCATCCTATCGCTGCTAAGCCGATGGAATATACCAAGTAATGCTCTGTATTCACTCAAAAATAGGTCGATTAAAAAGAGAACAGAAGTATAGTGCTTTATATTATATTATAACGCAGCACAGTGTCCTACAATTCCTATTCCATTCCATATTAATTCCACAGCTGATGCTGGGACGCTATTCTTGCTTGGGTTTCATTTATATCGTCTTGATTTCTCCCTCTCATTTCTTCTTTCGAGTCATCTTACAAGTTTCCTCGATGGGACGAAGCACAGAGGAATCCACTTTAGCCCAAACGTCTCAAAATTCACATGGGTCAACATGTAAATACGTACTTTTCAGAAACGGCGACCGAGAGAGCTCTAAGTACGCACTTGATTATCTCGATGAATCAATAGGATATTCGACGCGATTGAATTTGGCCAGACTGTGTCCACAGAATTATTAAAAGAGTGAGCCGCCGTTCATTAAGGGTAAGGCCGTGTTGATTATCATCGTCATAAATAGATACGTACGGTACGTGTGGAGTCATTAGAGCCTCAAATTAAAACCGTGAAGCGGGAGGGGGGAATGGACTGAGAATTAATCTGATACTTGCAAAATACTTTCTTTGTTAGCCATCCATATTTATACTTTGCTATTTTATTCTCTCTCTTTCTTCTTTTGCCCTTTGGATAGCTTGTTTTTTTTTAAACCCGTGAGAATTATTCTTAGAAAACCCCTAATGACCGGTAGAGCTGAAAGTAATTTTCAACCTTTCACCTGCTTGAGAACGTAAAAAAGGCATTGCAACGCTTAACAAAACTGCTGGTAGATTTCAGCAGTTTAACCTATATTACAAGAGAATTCTCACTGAGTGGTCCTAACCCTTTATAATAATAACAATGCATAGTAAACACAGGAACATGAATGCACTTGAATTCATACATATTTGTGTTATCCTTGCTCAAAAGCCAGTTGTATCTGACGCTAGGGTTCAGTGTTCATATCTGTTTACAGCCAAAAAGGCAGCGCTGCCTGCATCTGCAGACGTTTGCATGGACATGTGGCAGGCATGACTAAAGACTGGAGTGCACGGAACGCTGTTGCCATCCCCACCGAAGTGGTCCCTATTTATCTACTTGCAAATTTCTTGCTTTCAAACTGCTATGTTGGCAGGAAACATGTTTAGTACACATTTTAAAAGAACACCAAGACAGAGATATGCATTAAAAAGGAAGAAATAGACTAGGGAAATTAGTGCCAAGAAATATGCTCTTAATTTTCAAATGCCCCCACTGGAAAACGCCAGTGTTAAAACAATTTTCTTGGGAAAATAGTTCCTTATTGATTTTTCTTTCGTGTCCAGGTCAAACTTTGGATTGCCCAAAGGAAGCCACTTTCTTGGCTTGGCTGTTGGCCAACATCAAGTCTTCGTCATTGCATGTTTCAGGTAGCCGTGTGATCTTGATTTTGAAAAAGATCGTTCCTATTGATTTTTCTTTTGTGTCCAGGTCAAACTTTGGATCGCCCAAATGAAGCCACTTTCTTGGCTTGGTCGTTGGCCAACATCAAGTCTTCGTCATTGCATGTTTCAGGTAGCCGTGTGATCTTGATTTTGAAAATGATCGTTCCTATTGATTCTTCTTTTGTGTCCAGATCAAACTTTGGATTGCCCAAAGGAAGCCACTTTCTTGGCTTGGTTGTTGGCCAACATCAAGTCTTCGTCATTGCATGTTTCAGGTAGCCGTGTGATCTTGATTTTGAAAAAGATCGTTCCTATTGATTTTTCTTTTGTGTCCAGGTCAAACTTTGGATCGCCCAAATGAAGCCACTTTCTTGGCTTGGTCGTTGGCCAACATCAAGTCTTCGTCATTGCATGTTTCAGGTAGCCGTGTGATCTTGATTTTGAAAATGATCATTCCTATTGATTCTTCTTTTGTGTCCAGATCAAACTTTGGATTGCCCAAAGGAAGCCACTTTCTTGGCTTGGTTGTTGGCCAACATCAAGGCTTCGTGATTGCATGTTTCAGGTAGCCGTGTGATCTTGATTTTGAAAAAGATCGTTCCTATTGATTCTTCTTTTGTGTCCAGATCAAACTTTGGATCGCCCAAATGAAGCCACTTTCTTGGCTTAGCCGTTGGCCAACATCAAGTCTTCGTTGCTGCATGTTTCAGGTAGTAATCTGATCTTGATCTTGAAAATGATCGTTCCTATTCCTAAACCTATGTAGGAAATCAGACAGACTAATGGTTTCCAAATGCCCTCTCCAATATTGTGTGTACAACCTTTGAACACACAACTGTAAGGACCGCCGTTGTCATTAGATTTAAGCCACTGCTTGATCTTGACCACTCTAAACCCAACTTTTGGGGTGGGGGGGCAGAGAAACGGGTGGGGGAGACACACAGAAGTGTCCACCTTGACAGCTAATTGCAATCAAGAATTCAGCAACGTGGCACGTTGGCTCATTACCTCTCAATCTCTTTGTACCAAACCCCCTTATTTACATTTCAGATTACATTTTTCATGAAACAGCGAGATCTATCGAGAGCTGAGAGGGCCGAAATAATGAGGGAGACATATTTTAATAAAAATGGGTTAAGGTCCTGCTTTTTCCGCCCGGATCCAGGGGGGGGGGGACAGGCGGAGGAAGAAAGGGGGTTCTTTCTGTATTGATGGGTCGTTTATTCTGCTTCTAAATGAGAAGCAAAAAAAGGGGGAACGAAAGAGAGAGAGAAAAGATGAAACTGATGAACTTTTACTGCCCATTTGTCTTTAGCAGACAATTAAGACAGGAGATCAAAACAGATTATCGTTCCATGCAGACAACTGGCGCAACAGAAATACATCTCCGGGACCACAGTTTTCTAACCTTCCCTTTTATCCTTCCCTTCTTTCTTCTTATTCTTTTTTTTTTCTCTCCAAAGGCAATCCAAGCTTTGTGACCCAAGAACAGCCAAAAGGCTGCCTATCATTATTCAGCCACAGATGTCAAGTCTAAACCACCCCTTTTTTTCCCCCACCCCTTGGGGGTTTCTAAAGCTGGGAGCCACAATAATTTGTGACAGATTTCTTTTACTGTAAGGTACAAAAGAACACACAGAATAAAACATCCAGACGCAGCGAACACGGCTCTGATCAGATGCACTCGCCTACATGGGGAAACACACTGTATGTAAAAACAAGCGTCGGGAATTTAGACCGGGGGGAAAGGGTGGGCAGCGGGTAGAGAGAATAGAGAGAGAACTTGGGGGCTTTCGTGCTAATCAGCGAATTCCCTTGTATTGACTTAACACACACTATTCCTCCTGGATTTGCCTGGGTTGTCAGCAAGAAATATTCGCCAGGATGTGCAAATAACAAGCAAGTTGTACATTCGGTGTAACGGCACGGCAAACAGGGAACCCTCTCTTTTTATAATATTTATTTCTCCTTCTACGCCAGGGGTTCTCAACCTGCGTCCCACGGCATCATTTCATGTGCCCCACCCCACCGCCTCTACCACACCAGGAAGTGCCATGTGGTAGAGGAAGGGCAAAATGGCCGTCTGGCCCCTGAAGCTGTCTGAGGGATTGTGACCCGGCCCATGGCTTTAAAAGGTTGATAACTCCTGTTCTACACTATGGTTTATTTTTTTTAAAGTATCATGCCTTGGGTGGCGAAATCCACATTGAAGGGGCATGGTCCCCAAGTGGGTTAAATCCCGCTTGAATCCCTCTTGATGGAGGGCAGCAGCGTCATCCATCCTGGCCTGGGGCTGGTGATGAGGACTTTGCATGCCCAAAGGGTTCACGACCAGAAAGTGACTAGTGGAACTGGATCAGTGGTACTATGGGTGTCACGCTGCGATGCGGAAGGCAGATGAAAGGCCACGGCATTATATTCTCAGGACAGTCTTCATGGCTGATCGCCATGAGGATCACCAATGTTTGGAATCGGATATGGCACTTGAAGAAGATCATACCTTAAAGGCTAGGAAATTAACCTCATTTCCACAACGGAGCTGCAGTTCCATCACAGATCCAGAAAAACTCTTCTGTAAAAGGTGTTTTGCCCATCTGAGCTCTTATCTCTGATTGCCTGGTAATACATTCCTTAAAATCTCTCAAACAGGATAATTTGGGATTACAACACTGGAAAACTAAATTGTGGGACGGGAGGGGAAGGAATCACTGTTTGGTCTAAAAATGACTGCCTTCCATTCTACATATTTTGCTTTATTCAAAAACAAGCATTAGGTGTTAACCGATACTACAGTGGCTCAGTGGTTTGAAATCTCTCCTTGTTAGCTGGAAGGCTGGCAAGTCGGCAGTTCGAGACCCGGGGACTGCATGACGGAGTGAGCACCCGTCTCTGTCCCAGCTCTTGGGTACATGAAAAGAGCTTCATTTGGGCATCCCCTGAGCAGAATTTCTTCCACAAAAACCTTTCAACCCAGAATAATTTCTATGAAATCATCACCATCACCATCACCATCACCATCACCATCACCATCACCATCACCATCACCATCACCATCACCATCACCATCACCATCACCATCACCATCACCACCACCATCATCATTATTATTATTATTATTATTATTATTATTATTATTATTATTATTATTATTATTATTATTATTATTATTATTATTATTATTATTATTATTATTATTATTATTATTATTATTATTATTATTATTATTATTATTATTATTATTCCGATACTGCACTTTCTTGGCAAAAGCACCTGGCTACCTCTTCATGGCTAAAATGGGCAATTTATATCCCTGCAATGGCTCAGAAAGACACTAAGGAGAAAGTAATTTATGCATCTGTAATCTGGCCAGAGTGGGAAAATATCCCAGATGGGCAGGATATAAATGTAATAAATAAATACAATAAAAATAAGCATTTTTATGGTTAAGAAGTTTGCTTCCTTAACCATTTAAGGAATGGTTAAGGAAGCAAACTTCTCAACCTTAAGAACACTTGTTTTTATTTTATTTTATTTATTACATTGAGAAGTTTGCTTCCTTAACCATTCCTTGAATCAAATGCCTATCTTCTTCTTTTAATTTTCATTCTTTTTTTTTATTTTAAGGTGAATATATGGATAAATAAAGTTCTGCAATAGTACATAGAGCTCCACTTTCTGGCTTCTGTAGGCTTGATTTGTTCTTAGGTGGTTTGCAGCCTGCCTTGAAAAAAATCTCTCTTCCTCTCCCTCTTTGTGGTTTTACAAAACGAAAAATATTTTATGTATGAGACAGCCCTATAATCCATAGATCACAAGCGCAACAGACAGCAACAGCTCGGAGGGACTCTTAATCCGACTATATTTCACGTGATAGACTGGGGCCTCTTTCAGCACATATTGTGGCCCGTCACAGCCGAGTGTATTTAGGGAGCTATTTATTAACAGATTATTGGCAGGAGATGGCAACGAAGACTTGTGCATTTACAAAAGGATGCATTGTTGCGCAACGTTTAAGCACAAGGGGGAGAAGAGGGCAACCATAAAGCTCTAGCAAAAACCAGTTGGGCAACACACTGCTTTAAAATATTAATATTACAGAAGATGTCCAAAAGTCAGGCATCAGAGCAACCATTGTGTTAGATCAGTGATGGCGAACCTTGGCACTCCAGATATTCTTGGACTTTAATTCCCAGAAGCCCAAGTCCCTGTGGATCCACACAAATGGGTTTACTGCGCATACAGTCAGTAAACCCATTCGTGTGGATTCACAGACTTGGGCTTCTGGGGATTGAAGTCCAAGGACGCCTGGCATACCAAGGTTCGCCATCACCATCCTAGACTGCGTATACACCACTACACAACAATGTCTGTACACCCCACATTGAGACATGTTATTACAGTATTATTATCATCCATGATTGGGGTTCAGATTTCATGCCGTGAAGTTTGGTTCTGTCGAGTTGTGAATGGATAGTAGAGGAATGCAAAAGACAGGAGTTAGTCTTGAAGGTGCCTGGGACAACGTTGTTGTTTTTTGTCTTGTTTTGTTTACTCTCTGACATGTTTGCACAGACTAACAAAGCGACCACTTCAAAAATTTCGCCTGCGACACTGGGTTCGTCCAGCGGAGCGGAGCTTTCCATAGATGCAACCCAAGCTCGTAATGCTGATAGAAAGGGCTAGCTTCCCCGACACAACCGCAAGAGTGTACTAACTACACACCGACAGTACAAAAATAAAATTTCCTGCCTGTCTGCCTGCTTGCTTTCCTTCCTACCCCCACTGTTCTCTAATGAGATGCATTCAAAGAGGAAGCAGCCATTGAGATCAGCAGTAGCTTTGGGTTATCGCAACCAACCCCACAAACTACCACATAGCAGGATGTGTTCTTTTCCCCCTTTGGCGTTAATTGCAAAATCCCCAAAGCTTTCTGCCTGCACAGTCACTCCCCTCCTGGTCTTCCCCCTTTCCCCCCAATGCGCTGTAGGTTTAGATGTGGCTCTGGATTGAGAGAAAGGGAGGGAGGGAGGGAGGGAGAAAAAGGAAGGAAGGGAGAGAAAAAAGAAAGAAAGAAGGGAGGGAGGGAGGAAGAGAGAAAAAGAAAGAGGAAGAAAGAAAAAGGAAGGAAGGAAGGGAGAGAGGAAAAAAGAAAGGAGGGAGGAAGAAAGGATGAGAGAAAGAAAAAAGAGAGAATGAAAGAAAAATGAGAGGAAGGAAGGAAGGAAAATAAATGAGAAGGAAGAAAGAGAGAAAAAAATAATGGAGGGAGGAAGAGGAAGAAAGAAAGAAAAGAGAGAGAGAAAAGAGGAAGGAAGGAAGGAAGGAAAAGAAAAAGGAAGGAAGGGGAGAGAGAAAGAGGAAGGAAGGAAGGGAGAGAGGAAAAAAGAAAGGAGGGAGGGAGGAAGAGGATCAGAGAAAGAAAAAAAGAGAGAGAAAGAAAAATGAGAGGTAGAGAGAGGAAGGAAGGAAGGGTGAGATGAGGATTCTGTATTTCATAGCAGCCACAGCAATTTCGAGACAGCCTAAGTGACATTTCTAAGAAGTGGAATTTATGAATTTCCTTCTTCAAAGATACATTCTTAAATGAGAAAAAAAAACTTCAAACAAAGTTTTATTGAAAAAATTCACATTATGCCCTTCTTACCTTTCTAACTGCCAGCTCTCTTCGATTCTAAATATACACATATATGTATATTTCTCTTTTGTGTACGTGGTTGTTGTTGTTGTTTTTTAAAAAAATGAAAAAGCACAGCCATAATACGTTGAACAACCCTGAAATGAATTTGGTCTTGTAAAAAAATTAATTACACATTCCAAACCTGGTCACTGTAGTCCTCTGGGAATTGCCTCCGCACCTCAGGATCTGTAAATAATTGACAGATAATATTAATTGGCTTTGGATTAGTGAGCAAGCCAGAGAATCACACATTAATATTTGATCAGAAGATGATAGCCGCCCTGGCAGGGGATGCGAGAGGGACGTCCGTGGCGCTGATAAGAGGAAGTAAGGACTCCTTTTACCCTTTCCCCAGAAAGACAAAAAAAGAAATTAAAGCAACCTGATGCTACTGTTAACTTTTGGCTGTTATCTGATGCAGAAAAAGAAAACCAGGTGCAAATTGCCAGCAACGTGTCTTGCAAAGAAACACACTTCTAGTCGTGCTTCGACTCCTTATTTCCAATCAGGCAAATCATTTCGTTAAACAATGCATTTTACTAAAGGGAAAGCGACTCACTACTAAACAATACTATTCAGAGGGACCTGTTCCCAGTTCTTTCAAATATACCTCAATTGTTTAAGTCAAGGATTCTCTACCTGCGGCCAGCAGGCCGGATGCAGCCAATGGCACCATTTCATGTGGGCCCCCACTGCCTCCACCACACCAGATAGTGCCATGTGGTGGAGGAAGGGCAAAATGGTCATCCGGCCATTGGTGTCTGAGGGAGTGTGACCCAATGGCCCCTGGCTTAAAATGGTTGAGAACTCCTGGTATAGGTGGAAGAGAAAATGGATTGCTCTACAACAGTGATGGCCAACCTTGGCACTCCAGGTGTTCTTGAATTTCAATTCCCAAGTCTGTGAATCCACACGAATGGATCCACAGAGACTTGGGCTTCTGGGAATTGAAGTCCAAGAACACCTGGAGTGCCAAGGTTGGCCAATCGCGGCTTTACAGTGCTTTTTTAAAAAAAAGAGGAAGAGATTGATCCATCAGCAAAGACCTAATTTAATTGTCTCCAAGCCACGCTAATATGATGAAACCCTAACACGATGTCTTTTTTGTGCGGAAAATACTCAAGTTCTTTCATTTTCATTTCTCGGGCTAAACGACACAGTTGTTCCGATGCAAGAAATTCCAATTCTGAAAAAAAGTCTAATTGTATCAAACGGAACAGAAGCGACAAAATACAAAAAAAAAAACCAGGCAGAAATAATTTTTCTATGACAAACTATCTCAAAAAACAACTGTTACGGCCATCTGCTTTTCTCAACAGCGTTTCTAAGACTGCCAGTTTTCTGTATTATCAGCGTAATTTTTAATTACAACACTTATAGATGCCTTACGATTTTTGTCGAAAGTTGTCATTTATTTTATTTCTTTAATATCCCACTGTCATGAACAACTTTCTATAGGCTGGGTGTGTATGATGCATTGTTAACCAAATGCTTTCCATTTTTTTCTTTTATATACACACACCCAAAAAAATTGCTTCCACAAGTTTTGATCATTATGGAAGGAGGACGGATTTGTAAACATTCATTACTGCTCAATTACCGCTCTCCTCTGCTGGAGTTAAAGCTTGTGGGGGCAAAGAATAATTTTATGATGTATACATCATATACTTTTTAATTTTTTTTAAAAAAAAAACCTGTCCCACCCTAGATGCCTCACAGGCAAAGTTTGTTTTGCTAATAAATTGTTTAATTGGCAGGTTCAATTGTTAGCAGATGCTGAATTTCCACTCAACTCTACTTGTGTTCAAACAAGTATTTAAAATGTACAGTAAGTGCACTTTTCTTTTTTTTTAAAAAAAATATTCAACTGCTATAAATTTTTTCCATACGGGTGCAAGTTTAACCATAGACTTTCAATCGTGTTTTTTAGGAAGGTGAGGGGGCTTCCAAATGGTTAAGAAACTGAGACCTACGTAGAAGGTAAAGTGATTTCCTTGCAAGATGGCAGAATATTAAAGGTTTCTTGCACACCAGTGGTGGTGAAAGCGTTTAGCCTCCAACAAAAATTTTACCTATAATGGTCAAGGAAAGATCTGACAATTCTTCACTAAAGTTATTTCTGCTCAAACACTAGCTCCTACATATGCATACCTGTCAAATTTTGGATTTGGAAATAAGGGAAATTTTCAGGCAAAATATGGGATACTTGACAGCTATGCTTATCCTGTGCTGCCCTCCAATGGCGGCAATAGGGCATTGCAGTCTAATTAATACGGGGTGATGGCGGGAAAGAGGGTAAAATAAGGGGTTTTCCTGGCCAAAATGGGATACTTGACAGCTATGCTTATCCTGTGCTGCCCTCCAATGGCGGCAATAGGGCATTGCCGTCTAATTAATACGGGGTGACGGCGGGAAAGAGGGTAAAATAAGGGGTTTTCCTGGCCAAAATGGGATACTTGACAGCTATGCTTATCCTGTGCTGCCCTCCAATGGCGACAATAGGGCATTGCCGTCTAATTAATACGGGGTGATGGCGGGAAAGAGGGTAAAATAAGGGGTTTTCCTGGCCAAAATGGGATACTTGACAGCTATGCTTATCCTGTGCTGCCCTCCAATGGCGGCAATAGGGCATTGCCGTCTAATTAATACGGGGTGACGGCAAGAAAGAGGGTAAAATAAGGGGTTTTCCTGGCCAATAAGGGATACTTGACAGCTATGTACATATGTCTTCTTAAATCTGGAGTTCTCAACCTTTTTAAACCAGGAGCCGGGTCATGCTCCCTTAGACAGCTAAGGGGCTGGATGGCCATTTTGCCCTTCCTTCACCACATGGCACTTCCAGGAGTGGTAGAGGCGGTGAGAGGGAGCCACATGAAATGGTGCCATGGGCCTCATCCAGGCCACAGGTTGAGAATCCCTGTCTTAATTGTTCAATGAGAGCTTCTTCAATGTTCGATGAGACCTTCTTCTTTCGTGCCCGGATCAAACTTTGGATTGCCACTTCCTTGGCTTTGCCGTTGGCCAAAATTAAGTCTTCATTGTTTGTTTCTGGTAGTAGTCGGCGGACCAGTCAACGAGACCTAAACTCACAGGAATAATTTGGATAGGACTGCCACCAAAGGTCTTGAACTACAGTAGAGCTCTTCGTAACAGAGTTTGAAGAGCTGCATGCGTACAGAATAGTAAGCCATTAACCTCTGCTTAGTGCGATCTGCTAATGTGACCAGCTAAACAAACTAGGGATTGTTTGCTTAGCCTGTCCTCTGACCCAAGACTCTGGTTTGTCTCATAGGAAGACAGAAAATGAACTTAATATCAGATCATTGGTCAATTTAGCCCTATATGGAGTACAGTACTCTGACGGGCAGCTTTCTAGAATGCAAATAGCTTAAAAAGAACAGCATTGGAAATTATGACATTTAGAAATGTTTTGGGAAAGCCATCAAGAGATCGTTCCAAAATATTGGGGGGGGGGGCCCTTTGCACCAATAAAGCATTTACAAATTAGTTAAATAAAGCATTTACAAATTAGTTAAGGAGGGTGGCTATGGTTTTCCTAACACAATTTATGTTTGCCATTAAAACCTTTGTTTTCTTACTGCTGTAAAATGTGAATTAGCTTCTTTATTCAGATAAGCTCATTGCCCCAGCAGGAATTCCCAAAATGACATGTCCCTTCAATTTTATTTGAGAGAGGAGGAGGAGAGGGGGAATGCTTCTTGCATTAGAAAAAATAGGCTGAAATTCTGAATTTCCAGCCAGTGGAAACAGCCACTGCTATGCTTTACTGGGAGAAAATTAATGGGACATAAATGACTCAAACCTGATTTCAAGGTAACTGGCTATTTCACAAGTCATTTGCTTTGCATATAATTCTTTCATCCAGAAGGTTCTTGCGGTGGTTCAGTGGTTAAGACGCTCGCCTCGTTAGCTGGAAGGCTGGCAAGTCGGCAGTTCGAGACCCGGGTACTGCATGACGGTTTGAGCGCCCGTCTCTGCCCCAGCTCCTGCCAACCTAGCAGATCAAAAGCAAGAAATTGCAAGTAGATAAATACTACTTCGGTGGGGAAAGATTTTGGCGACATGAAAAGAACCTCATTCGGATGCCCCCTGAGTGGAGTTTCTTCAGCAAAAATCCTTTCAACCCAGAATAATTTCTGACACAAAATTATTATTATTATTATTATTATTATTATTATTATTATTATTATTATTATTATTATTATTATTATTATTATTATTATTATTATTATTATTATTATTATTATTATTATTATTATTATTATACCAAAATAGCCCACTATATACAAGACGCACTCCATTTTTTCAGTGTACGGTATTTTAAAGGGGGGGGGAGTAAGTCTTCTACTCCAGCAAATGCGGTATTTCAGCTTGTATGCTGTCCCTTAATGTGAGCACTCTCTGGATGGTTCACAACACATTAAATCACATAAATCAATAATACAATATACCATATACAATAAGTGTAAAGAAATATATTTGGATAATCTTTCACCCTTACAATAAGTATAAAATAAATAAACTCCTGTCAATAGCTAAAGACGATCACTGAATAGAACGAAACACGTTAAAACAAATTCAGATTTCTCAGGCAGAAAGCAGCAATATAAAGCCAGCTTTACATAGTTTTGTTTTTACTAATTTCTTAAAAACTGAGAAGGCAGGCATCTGAGATGTTCCAACTAGTATTAAGGTCTACTTAAGCCATTAAGGGCTTTATAGGTAATAACTGTTATC